>PVLA01005816.1:0-137547 GCA_004027455.1 Hydrochoerus hydrochaeris
TCTCCTTTTTCAGTGTAGTATAATTTTCAGCATATAGGTCTTTTACATTTTTAGTTAGGTTGATTCCTAAATACTTAAATTTTTTACATGTTATTGTAAAGAGCGATATTTGCATAATTTGTCTTTCAGTGAATTTTTTGTTTGTGTACAGGAATGCTATTGATTTCTGAGCATTGACTTTGTGTCCAGCTACACTGCTGAACTTGTTTATTACCTCTAGCAGTCTTTTAATGGAGTCTTTTGGGTCTTCTATATAGAGTATCATGTCATCTGCAAATAGTGATAATTTAACTTCTTCCTTTGCTATCTTTCCTCCTTTTATTTCTCTCTCTTGTCTGATTGTCCTGGCTAGTGTTTCCAGAACTATATTGAAAATGAGTGGTGATAGTAGACATCCTTGTCTTGTTCCTGATTTCAAAATGAAAGCTTTCAGTTTTTGTCCATTTAGTATAATGTTGGGTGTTGGTTTGTCATAGGTGGCCTTTATAAGGTTGAAGTTGACACCATGTATTCCGAGTTTCTGAAGGGTTTTTATCATGAACATGTGTTGGAATTTGTCTAAAGCTTTTTCTGCATCTATTGAGATGACCATGTGGTTTTTGCTTTTGACTCTGTTAATGTGGTGTATTACATTTATTGATTTGCATATGTTAAACCATCCCTGCATTGCTGGAATGAACCCCACTTGGTCATGATGTATAGTCTTCTTGATAAATTGCTGCATTCTATTTGCCAGTAGTTTGTTGAGAATCTTTGCATCAATGTTGATTATTGAAACTGGCCTATACTTCTCTTTTTTGGTTGGATCATTCTTTGGTTTTGGTATCAGAGTAATACTTGCCTTCAGGAATGATTTAGGGAGTATTCCTTTTTTCTCAATTTCATTGAAGAATTTCAGAAGTACTGGCATCAAATCTCTAAATATCTTGTAGAATTCAGCCGTGAATCCATCTGGACCTGGGCTTTTCTTTGTTGGTAAGTTTTTAATGACATTTTCAATTTCAATAGCTGATATTGGGTTGTTCAAAATTGCTGTATCTTCATGGTTGAGCTTTGGTAGTTCATATGTTTTTTAGAAAACTGTCCATTTCCTCTCTGTTTTCCACTCTATGTGAGTAGAGATTTTCAAAGTAGGTATTCATGATCTTTTGAATTTCCATGGGATCTGCAGTAATTTCTCCCTTTTCAGTTCTTATTGCATGAATTTGGGTTTTTTTCTTTCTTTCTCTTGACAAGGTTAGCTACGGGTTTGTCAATTTTGTGGATTCTCTCCAAAAACCAGCTTTTTGATTCATTAATTCTTTGTATTGTTTTTTAAGTTTCAATTGCATTGATTTCTGCTCTAATCTTTACAATTTCCTCTCTGCTATGAGCTTTGGGTTTAGCTTGCTCTTCTTTTTCTAGATGCTTGAGATGGAGCATTAGGTTGTTTATTTGTGCTCATTCTTTTTTCTTGAATGACAGTTTATTGCTATATATTTCCCTCATAAGATTGCTTTCATTGCATCCCACAGATTACAGTATGTTTTTTCTATATTTTCACTGAATTGTAGATATTGTTTTATTTCTTTTTAAATTTCATCTGTAGCCCACTGGTTGTTCAAAAGGCTGTTATTTAATTTCCATGTATTTATGCAGGTTTTACAATTTCTTTTGCCATTAATATCCAATTTCAGTGCACTATGGTCAGATATGATGCATGGTATGATTTCAATACCTTTGCATTTACTTAAGAATGTTTTATGGGATAATATATGGTCTATTTTGGAGAATGTCCCACATGCAGCTGAGAAGAATATGTATTCTGATGTGGTTGGGTGTAACACTCTGTAAACATCTTCTAAGTCCAATTGCTCACAGGTATGATTCAGTTCTGTTATTTCTTTGCTGACTTTTTGTCTAGTTGATCTATCTCTATGTGACAATGGGCTGTTAAGATCTCCTGTTATAATTGTGTTCTTGTGTATTTGATTTTTCATGTCCATTCGTATCTGTCTTATATAGTTGGGTGCTCCTGTATTTGGCACATATATATTTATAATTGTTAGTTCTTCCTGTTGAATTTTACCACTAACAAGTATGTAGTGACCTTCTCTATCTCTTTTAATCATTTTAGGTTTGAGGTTCACATTGTCTGCAAATAGAATAGCTACCCCTGCTTTTTTCTGGGTTCCTGTTGCATGCAATACTGTTTTCCATCCTTTGACTTTTAATCTATGAGTTTCCTTTTGGGTGAAATGTGTTTCTTGTATACAACATATTGTGGGATCCTGTTTCTTGATCCATTCTGTCAATCTATTTCTTTTTATAGGTGAATTAAGGCCACTTATATTTATGGATAACACTGAAATGTACTGGCTCGACTTTGCCATGTTATGTTCCAGTTGTTTCTTTCTACTTTTCCTCTTATTTAATTGCTTATCTTACTGGGTGGTTTCTTTCTGTTGTTGTTTTGGGGATTGTGGTCATTTTTATCTCTGTCTAGTATGTCTTTCAGTACTCTTTCTAGGGTTGGTTTGGTGAATATGAATTTCTTCAGTTGTTCTTTGTCATGGAAATATCTTGTTTCTCCATTAAATTTGAATGAAAGTTTTGCCGGTTACATCAGTGTACCCGGTATGCATTGTATGATTTCAATACCTTTGCATTACCTCTGGGTTGAAGGTTGTTTTCTTTCTGGGCTTGAAATACCTCACTCCAAGGTCTTCTTTACTTGAGGGTTTGTGCTGAAAAGTCTGCCATGATTCTAATGGGCTTTTCTTGATAGGTGAGTTGTGTCTTTTCTGTGACAGCTTTTAATATTCTGTTTTTATGCTGTATGTCTGAGATCTTAATTATTATGTGTCTGGGTGTAGATTTATGTTGAGTGTGACTGTCTGGTGTTCTATATACCTTCCTTATTTGCATATCAGATTCTTTCCCCGTGTTTGGGAAATTTTCTGCTATTATTTCTATAAATACTTTATGTATGTCCTTTGCCTGGACTCCTATATCTTCTCTAATGCCCATTATTCTTATATTGTTGCTCTTGGCATCATCATGAAGCTTCTGGATTGACATTTCATGCTGGTTTGTTATTTTTAAAAGTTATATCCTTTCCTGGTCACTAACTGTGATCCTGTCCTCAAGGTCTGAAATCCTATCCTCAGCTTCCTTTAGGCGGTTTTGCACGCTTTCAATAGAACTTTTTGTTTCTTGTATGTCTCTTTGAGTTTTTTTTATGAATTCTGCTTGTTTTCTATATTGTTCATTCAAAGTTTCAATCAGTTTCCCATGCTCATGTACTTTTTTCTCTAGTTCTTCTTTAGCTGTATTCAACAACTCATTTACTAAAGTTGTTATCTCTATCTTTACATGGGAGAGTACTTCTAATTTGATTTCCTCTATAGCCTGATGCAGTTGTTTTTTTTTTATTTCACTCGCTATCTTTTCAGAGATTCCCAATGAGTTACTTTTGGGGTCCTCTATTTCAGTGTCTGCTATACTTGCTTCTGGTGAACTATATGTTTGAGACTGCATTTTGGTTTTTTGTTTTGTCATTTTCACTCTGCCTGGTGTTTTCTATGTGTAGGAGGGGATCACACACACTCTTTTCAGACACACCAAGGTCTTACAATTAGTTGGAGGGGGTTTTACTATTGGCCCTAATTATCTCCTATACACCTCTATTTTAGGGGTATACTCACCACATTGATACAGTCAATCCAGTGTAGTCCAAAGTTCACCACCTGGGAGCAAAGTTCCAAATTTTCTCACACTAACTGTATCCCACTGAGATCTTCTGATGTTCCAGGTGGGATTGTGTGCCCATCTGTAGCAGTCCAGGGCTGTTTTCAGTCTTGGGAGGGCCTCCTCAATGTTCCTAGTGGCAGGGTGGGCCCACGGGGTATGTTCTGGGGAGCCTTGCTCTGAGGCGGGCTTGGGCTGAGTTCCCAGTGGCAGGGTGGGCCCTTGGTGGAACTTTCAGAGAGCCTACACCTGAGGCTGGTTTGAGCTGAGTTTCCAGTGGCACAGCAGGCTCTTGGTGGAGTTTCCAGGGAGCCTATGCCTGAGGCCGGCTTGAGCTGAGTTCCCGGTGGCAGGGCAGGCCATTGGTGGAGTTCCTGGGGAGGCTACAGCTGAGGCCGGCTTGAGCTGAGTTCCTGGTGGCAGGGCAGGCCCTTGGTGGCATTCCTGGGGAGCCTATGCCTGTGGCTGACTTGAGCTGAGTTCCCCGTGGCAAGGCGGGCTCCTGGTGGAGCTTCCAGGGAGCCTATGCCTGAGTCGGGCCTGCACTGAGTTCCCGGTGGCAGGGCAGGCCCTTGGCGGAGTTTCCAGGGAGCTTACCACTGAGCTTGGCCTGCCCTGAGTTCCTGGTTACAGGGCGGGCCCTTGGTGGAGTTTCCAGGGTGCTTACCCCTGCGCCGGGCCTGTGCTGAGTTCCTGGTGGCAGGGCAAGTCCTTGGTGGAGTTCCTGGGGAGCCTACGCCTGAGGCCAGCTTGAGCTGAGTTCTCGGTGGCACTGCCTGTTTGTGGGGTTTTTGCAGTTTCTTCCCTCGTTAATTTCTGGTTTCATGGCATTATCATCTGATAACATGTATGGTATAATTTCAATTTTTTTTTGCATTTACTTAAATATGTTCTGTGGGATAGTCTATGGTCAATTTTAGAGAATGTCCCATGTATTGCTGAGAAGTTCACATTGTCTGCAAACAGAATAGCTACCTCTGCTTTTTTTGAGTTCCTGTAGCATGGAGTATTGTTTTCCATCCTTTGACTTTCAGTCTATTAATTTCCTTTTGGTTTAGATGGGTTTCTTGTAGACATCATATGGTTGGACATTGTTTCTTTATCCATTGTGCCAGTCTGTTTCTTTTAATTAGTGAATTGAGTCCATTTACATTAAAGGTAATAACTTATATATTGGTTTATTGTTGACATGTTATCTTTCTGCTGTTTTATCTTTACCTTTTCATTCTGTTTAATTGTTTTTTTAGTGGTTTTCTCCTATGTGTATCTAGAATGTCTTTCAGTATTCTTTGTAGGGTTGTTTTGGTGATCCTGAAGTTCTTCAGGTGTTCTTTGTCATGGAAGTATCTTATTTCTCAATCCATTTTGAAGGACAGTTTTTCATGGTACATCAGTTTGTGTTGGAAGTCGTTTTCCTTTAGGATCTGAAATACTTCACTCCATTCTCTTCTTGACTTCATTTTTTGTGTTGAGAAGTCTGCTGTGATTCTGATAGGTTTTCCTTTATAGAAGATCTGTCTCTTTCTAACAGCCTTTAATATTCTGTTCTTATGTTGGCTTTCTGAGATGGTGATTATTATATGTCTGGGTGTAGTTTTACTTTAGTTATGGCTACTTGGAGTTATATATGCTTCAGCAATCTTTATTTCAGTTTCCATTCTCATGTTTGGGAAGTTTTCAGCTATTACTTCTGTAAATAGCTTCTTAATATCATTTGTGTTGTCCCCTTCTTCATTTATCCCTTTTAAACTTACATTTTTTTTACATGATCTTGCAGCTGTTGAATTGTTACTTCCTGATTCCTTGTTATTTTTAAAAGATCTTTCCTTTCCTGTTCACTAGCTGAAATCTTAGATTTCAGGTCTGAAATTCTATCTTCACTTTTGTTGAGGCATTGTTGGCAGCTTGCAGTAGAATTTTTGATTTCCTGTATATTTCTTTGAATCTGCTTCATGCATGCTGTTTCTTAAACTGTTCATTCAGGGATTCTATCATTTTGCTTTGTTCCTCTAATTTTTTAGCTGTGTCTTCACTGGATGCATTCAGTATTTCTTTCACTACTTTTATCACTTATTCTTTTACCTGAGAGATTATTTCTGATTTGACTTTCTTCATAGCTTCCTGTACTTGTTTCTTTATTTCAGTTGATATCATTTCTGTCATTTCATGTTTATGACTAGTATTTTTATTATGTACATGGCTCCTAGCCTTTCTTAGGATGGGCTGGAGGTTTGAGATTGCATTTTTGTCTTTTGTTTTATCCTTTTCCTATACATCCATGTTTCAAGCAATTTTCCAAAGCTTTCTCTGGGAGTGTTGGAAATCACCTCCTGTGCCCTCAGCTCCTAGGACTCACATGGCCTTGGCTCCCCTCGCAGCACAGGCCCAGCTCCCCTGGTTTAAAGAAGGTCACTGGGTGTGGTCTACTCAAGCCAGTGAAATGTTTTGCACCTAGTGCAGTATCCTAGAGGACTGGGTGGGCACACAACTGCCTGGAGCAATGGTCCCAAACCATTTCTAGGCCAGTCCTGGCTCCCTGGAACTCACCTCATGGTGCTGGCCTGGCTCCTCTGGTTAAATGATGATTTCTGAGAATGGTCGACTTGAAACCTCTCATACCTATTCCAGTGCCCTAAGGGGCTTGGTGGGCACCCAACCTCCAGGTGTGATGGTCTCAAACCCTCCTTGGGCCAGTGCCAGTGAGTTGGAACTCACCTTGTGGCACCAGCCTGGATTCCCTGGTTGAATCCACATATTTTTTCTATGGTTTTTAGATTATTTTTGATTCTTTTGGCCTGTATGAGTGACATAACCAGTTTCCTCATATCTCTCAGATTGTACCCACCACTATTTTGCCTTTAGCACTCTTCTATTGATCTCCTCATCTTTCCATCCATTAATCTGCTTATCTATCCACTTCCTCTCTTCATTTAATAAATACATTGTAATGCATACATAAACTTAGAAACCCAGTGAGGATTGCACTGCAAAGAAATAACATTTCCCAGTTTATTTAAATACATGCAAACATATTTACCTTAAACATGTTTAAAATAATTTTATAATAGTTCAGCATGACATGAAAAGAGTTTGCCTGATAATAATTATTACATGTTATCAATAAAATTTCTAAGGTTTTAAAGTTCTCACAAAATTATGAGTATATTTCAAACCAAAGGCAATTTGATCATATATTGAAAATAAGGAACAATATTTAAAATTTTGATGCTTTTGCATAAATGATAAATATTAAAAATGCAATACTTTATTTTTCTCATTCATAATTCATTGTTAATATAACAAAACTTATACAATTAATAATTCATCAATAGAAATATTCTAAATAATAATCATGAGTTTGACATACCCATGTTTATTAGACTTTGCCACAAAACCTTTGTTATGCTTCACTAAAATCCAAGCATATTTGCTATCACATGGGATCAGCCAAAGCTAGGGTTCAAAAGGCTTTTAATAAAAGAAGGAATTTCTCCTAAAATAGATTCAGGAATATTTAAAGGAAAAATCCAGCAAGGAAATATAAAACTAAGTAAAATATTAACAGCATATTTAAGACATATTTTCTCTTGAAGAGAAAAATGTAATGAAACATAAGGAAATTGTTAAATATGGTGATTCACAGACAAAAGTTATCATATTAAATATGAGTAAATATTAAATATGAGTAAGGTTGATTAAGAAGATCAAGTGGTGCACAAGATAAACATGAGAAACCAAAGCAAACTTAAGAACAAATAAAAAGATTTATTACAGATATGGGAGGAATAAAACATTTTTCCAATGAGATTCAAAGTTAAATTAAGTTAATTTTTATGGTATTTAGTGACTTTTGGACTATTAGAGAAAGAAATAGGTCCATTGAAAATTGCTTTTTTTTTTTTGTTACCGGAAACCAAACTTAGGGCATTGCATTTGCCAGGCAGGTGCATATGTCACTGAGGTATGTCTGGCAAGTCTTTTGAGAATTAAAGTAAATCTTACATTGTAATGTAATGTACAACTGAAATGGTAAAGGTTCATTCCACAGCCATTTTGGATTTTAGAAAAATTTTTTTTAGCTTAGAAAGGCTTCTTTCTATCAGAGTGTGTTTTATCTCTAAATCCACACAGAGAATTTCTCTCTGGCTGTGTCAAAATAATGTAGCACTTGAGGGCAAAGATGCAGCCCAGCATCCCTCTACCAGAGACCAAGATGGAGAAAACCTCCATGGCCACCATCACCTTCCCCTTGTTGCTATGGCACATGGGAAGGAAGGTGACCCACACACTGCAGAACACCAGTATGCTGAAGGTCAGTAACTTGGCTTCATTGAAGGTGTCAGGCAGGTTCCTGGTCAGGACGCCAACATGAAGCTAAGCAGGGCCATGTAGCACAGATATCCCAGGACACAGTAGAAGGCAGTGAGGGAGTCCTTGTTGCACACAATGATGATGTGACCATGCTCAGAGTGTGCATCTGTGTCAATGTAGGGTGGATTTGTCCCCATCTAGATGCCACAGAGAGAGAATTGGATCAGGGTGCAAATGGGGATGATGTAGTTTGGTGCTCCTGATACCAGCAACTGCCTCATTCTTCTTCTTAGAGAAGTCACTTAAAGGCCAGCAAAGCAGTAATGATTTTGGCCAAGACAGTGGAAACAGCCACAGTGAAGACAACTGCAAATGTGGTTTGCTGGAGGATTCAGGTGTCTGTGTTGGGATGACCAATGAAGAGCAAGGAGCAGAGGAAGCAGAAGGTGAGGGAAATTGGCAGGGTGTAGTTTAGAGCCTGGTTTTTGGCCTTGACAATGGGAGTGTCTCAGTGCTTCAACAAGAGCCCAAGCACAGCAGCTGTGAGAACAGTGAGACTCAGCCTGGTGCCAGCCAGGAACTTTCCCAAGTGGTCTTCATAAGCCAGAAAAATGAGATTTTTTGAGGCAATGATTTATCTGAATGCTTGTGTACTGATGGTCTGGACACTTCACACACTGCTCCATATCTATAAAAAAATGCAGATTTTTCTCAGTGAAGTTTCTGCAATTCCTCATTCTACCCAAAGTAGCTAGTTCAGTCCAACTCATGTGTTTTTATGTACCCAATAATTCCAAATCAATATTATTTTTCTTCTTTATAATGAAGTAAACCCTGGTTATTTTTATTCTCTATTTTTAGGGAATGTTTTTGAGCCAAAATTCCATTCTCATGGATTCTTAAAGATTTACCTGTCTAAACTAAATCTCCACAAGCAGTAGCCTAGGTATCTAGGCAGAACTCACTTAGAAATCACCATGAGCTACATTTTCTAATTTCCAAGGAAATCAATATGTAGCATGAGTCTCTGTGAGATATAGTAAATTCTGCAAATGTTTCTAGATTTTACTAAAAATATAGTGGAATTTTGATTGGAATTGAATGGTAGCAGCAGAACTGTCTAAAATATTAAGATCTAACATAACATCTTATAATTATTGATCATTTTGATACAAATATATTTTTATCTATCTTTGCATTTCAATTTTATTGTTCTTAAGGCTTTCCAGTTATATATATATATATATATATATATATAGATATAGATATAGATATAAGCTTTTTAGCATTTTGCAGTATATTTCTAAATGTTTCATACTTTATAGCCAATGTCTTTTAAATTTGAAATTCTGAATTATGATTGATATAAGGGAAGAGTTCTTCACAGTTTAACTTAACATTCAATCAGCAGTCAATTCCATTTATGATTAATTTACTTGAGTTTTACATTTGCACATCACTACCATTCCAATATAACACTGCTACATTGTTTCCTTTCCACATTTTGGTTTTATCTATTTCCTGACATCACTGTGTTTGCTGGTATCTCCATGAGACCAAATGTTAGAAGTGTTAAAATTAAGCACTCCTGTCTTATGGTTGTTTTTAACTTTGGATGGTTTTGTAAAAATTTTGAGATATGAACATTTCCTTCTATTATTAATTTAAAAATTTTGTTGACATTTATTTATCAATTGTAGATAAATGCTCAATTTACTAATATTGTACTTCATATACTGATTTTTCTTATATTTTTTGTAGAATCAAGTGCTTTGAGTTATAATAAGTAAGTGAAATTTGTCCATGATGTAGCCTCCTTAAACTATAGCACAATTCAGAACTGCAAATTGGATTTTCTTCTTAAAAAATTGTAAAGCAAGCATATGTACACACAATCTCAGTATTGAGGATGCTGAGATAGGTCACTGAAAATTTTTGGGATAGATAGTGAGTTCAAGGCCAGCCTGAAATACACCTCAAGATCCTTTCTTAAGCAAATCAAAAAGAAAAAGAAGAAAAGTTGTTTGGGATATATGATTTTCCATTGTCATGCCTGAGTATCACATTGCAAAATTAATTATAAAGTAAATGATTTTCCTATTTATCTGAAGGACTTTGAGGAATTTAGTTCTGGTATTCTTTTGAGTGTTGACAAAGATCACAAGTATAACTCTCAATCAATAAAAAAATTTTGAAGAAAAATTACCTAAGGATTCAAATTATAAATTAGATGTATTCTGAACAATTTTCTTCAGGATTTACCTGTAAATTCATGACTGTAATTTATATTTTCAAGTGCATAGATAAGGCATTATTTATGTTTTTTAAAAATGATTTGTATATTTTTTAGCATCTATTTTCAGTGTTTGTTGTGCAAGGGATCTATTAACTTGTTATCAGTTTTATCAAGGGCTATAAATTTTATTTTGTCATTAAAGTCAATTTAAATTTTAAATTTTTATAGTTTTTTGTTATTCTATTTTCCTGATATACCTATCTTCCATTTTTGTTGTTGCATTTTCTCTTTGATTTCTTGTTTGTGTTGAATATTTTAAATTAGGAACTTCACCTTTTCTTTGCATGAGTGCACACATGTAATAAAATTAATACATGTGTATGTCTCCTGAGATAATTTCAGTGTGGACACACCAGGTTTTTTTTTAATGAGAAACAAAAGCATGTAAAGGGTAGAGATAATATAGAATTAAAAAAAAGATAAACAATAAGAAATCACTAGTTAATAAATTACATATTGTCCTCTTAGAAATAGTTGTTCAAGTTACAAAATTAAAGCATACAAAGTAGATAGCCAAACAGTGAGAGTGGAAACAGCTACACATGCATGAATCTCTACATGTATTTCTATCCTTTCTGTATTAGAGGGAAAAACATAACTTAGCAAGACAAAACAAAACAAAAATTCCTATAAAAACATGAAACCAAAAAGTCATATAAAACCACAGTATAAGATGATCTACAATGATACTGTTTTGTTTCTTATTATCTTCAATAGACTGTCTATATCATCAGGCATAATTGAATATAGCAGTATAATTGAGTATAGCAGTAAATAACAATAGTAGTAAAGTAAAACATTGAAGACAGTATAAAACTTCAAAGGGAGGTAATAATCAAACCAGAGTGGGTATTCTAGTGAATCTTGTCACCTTCAGTGCAGTTGCCAATACTATCAGACTTGATACTATCAATCATAACAGCTTTGAATAAAATATGTCAATACAAAACAGTGATCCAACAAACCAGATTCAATTATGATCAGTCATGGTAAAACAGTGTAGGTTTTACAGAGCTTTAGATTAAGTTAATAGGAAATTAAGAATGATTACTGTACTATATCCTGTTATTTTCAGGATTACTGTCTGTGCCCTCAAATCTAGTACAGGTAGAATGGCTGGAATAGAATATAATACATCTAAGCAGAGTAGTGTGAGTAATGTGTGTTTTAAATCCAGGTGCACTATTAACAATATAGCAAATCAAGGCCATCTATGATAGAGTTTCTAGTTATCCTTCTCTGCCTCATTTCTGCCATACTATTTTTCTACCTTTATTTAGCTTTCTCCTTCATTCTACTGCCTGCCCCATTCACTGAGGACTTTCTGCCCCGTTCCTAAAATCCTGGCATTTTTTTCTCTCTCTCTAGAATGTCCTTCAGTATTCTCTGTAGGGTTGGATTGGTGGTCACAAACACACCCAGTTCCTCTTTGTCATGGATGCATCTTGTTTCTCCATTAATTTCTAGTGACAGTTTTGTAGGGTACATCAATCTGGGCTGGAGGTTATTTTATTTCATGGCTTGGAATACTTCACTCCAAGCTCTTCTTGATCTGATGGTCTGTGTTGAGAAGTCAGCCATGATTCTGATGGCTTACCTTTATAGGTAATCTGTTTCTTTTCTCTGACAGCTTTTAATATTCTTTTTTATATTGAATTCTCCTGTATGTATTACTGCTTCTTCATTCATGTTTCTTATTCTTAAATTGTAGATTCTCTTGTCATTGTCTAGCCTTTGTATTGTTACTGCCTGTTTCCTTGTTATTTTTAAAAGATCTTTCACTCCATCATCACACTTTGCAAACTTGTCTTCAAGTTTTAATAGTCTATCCTCACTTTCTTTTAAGGAGTTTTGCCAGCTTTCAGTGGAGTTTTTAATTTCCTCATAGTCTTTTTGAATCTGCTTCATGTATTCTATATTTTCTTTATATTCTTTATAGAATGTTTCACTCCTTTTTTTGTGTTTATCCCTTCTTCCATCTGTATCATCCTGAGAGATGCTTCCTGAGAGCATTTATTTTATTGCTGTACTCATAACCGGCTTTACCTGATTTAATATTTCAGTTTTGAGCTCATCTACAAGGTTCAGAAGATATCTCTTAATGTCCATTGAAGCCATGTCTGATATTGCATGTTTGTGGCTCTCTGTCTCACTTGTTTTGCCCTTTCCTGGATCAGTGCTCTCAGGGTTCTGGGCTGGGGTCCTCCTCCTGCTTCTCTCTCCTGTCATGACCCTGGCTTCCTCCACACAGGTTACATTGCAGGTCCTAGCCCCCTTCTCTGTTGGCCTCGTTTCCTCCAAAGCCAGGTGGTGAAGGACCTCCACGCTCTCCTGCCTGCTCTTGTCACTGAGATGTAAGCAGTGGTTGCATGTATGCCTGCCCCTCCCCCCTGGGCCAGCCAAACTTCAGGTGCCTTCACCCTGTTAGTGCATGCTAGGTGCAGGGAATTCATTTGGGATGGCACATTGGGTCCTGGCCAGGGGCATGGCCCAGTCCAAGAAAATCCCATGAATCTGCTCTGGGGAGGGAGCAACCAACTGAAGTCACTCTCACTCCCAGTTCAGGCTCCTCCTGCCTGATTCCAACATGTCATCCATTTGGTCATGCCCTTCCTGTCGGGCGGTCTCATTCCCAGCACTGACTGTGGATTAATGAAGGTCCCTTCGCCAGCTCCAATCTCTGTTGGGCTCACCAAACCCTGATTTGAGCACGGCTGTGCTTCCTGTGAGTGGCGGTGGGAATGAGTTTGGGTGGCTCTGCCTGCTGGCATGGATTCAAGCTGGTGAAAACTTGGTGGGTCACCATGAAAATGCTGTATCCCATAATTTTTAGCTGTTTCAGTTGTAGTCCCAAAGTATTTGATGAGCTTTTTTACGTTTTAATTTCTTCCTGTGTCAAGAGGATCCATCTCCCTCTGTCTGGGTCTCTCCAGGGTGTTTTATTCTGGCATATGAGTTGTTTCTCCCAGGAGGCTTTGTATTTTGTTGCTCACTAATCAGCCATCTTGTCTTCTTCCCACATCAGGTTTTAAGAATGGTATTTACAGTTTCAACAGTTTGTAATTTCTGTTAGTTTCCTTTCTACCAATCATGATTTTGAAAAGTTTACATATTAAAACATAGAATTGTAGCTGGGTGAACATTATATTTGTGCACATAATGCATATTATGAAACTACTACATATGGATTCAGTGTAATAATGCATATCATATACATGTGTGTATTTTACATGTGCATAGTATGTAAATTAATTATACATTATAGCATAATTTTAATTTTGGCACTTTCTAAAATTTTGAATTTATGCAGTGCATTGAAATTAAACCACATAATAGTGAGAAAAAGATGAAGAAATAGTAAAACCTAAGCAGAGAGGTAATTCTAACTTTGCATGATTTATTATAACAAATTTAACTATTTACGAAGTGAGTAATAATTATGACACATACAACTTTTAGGCTTTGTGTCCTGTGTACTCTGTCATCCATATCCCAACTACCTTCATGTATTGAGTGCTTTAAAAGCATTGATCCTTAGATTAGTTACTATGAATATTATATAACTAGGGATGCCTTTTTGACACTTTTGTTGATCTCAGTGAGAATTTATCTTCCCCTTCATTCACAGATACAATGTTACTGTTACTTCTTCACAGAGGTTTAAGACATGGTTTTACTGGACATAGTGGCACATGCCTAAAGTTGTTGCACTAAGAATGCTGAGACAGGAGGATCTCCATGAATTTGAGTTCATCCTGCACTACTTATTGAGTTCAATGTCAGCATGTACTATATAGAGAGGCCCTGTTTTAAAGAAAAATGAATACACAAAAGGTTATTCGAAAATATTTTACTGAACCCAAGGCATCATTTACTGAACCCAAGACAGATCATTACCCTGCCAGTCATTAACACAGATCCATGGTTTTGATTTTATTCCCTGCTGTTGCATGGGGCCTCCTCTGCACACATGTGAATTATGGGAGAATAGGGCATAAAACCTCCTAGATAGCTTACAGTTACCATGTTATGAATGATACCTCTAAGTGTAAACAAAACACAATATTTCTGAGCACTGAAACAGTGTTGAAATAATGTCAGCTACTTGGAAAGAAAGAAAAATCAAATTTCATGCACCCTTTGTCATCTAAAAAGTATCAAAAAATAAGATGAGGTGTTGGTACTTAAACTGTGTTGAAATCTATGAAGAGTATGAAACTTACAAAACTGAATTATTCAGAAATGTGCTAGTAATTTCTTGGACTTTTACCTACTTTTTACTACTTCAGATCTAGTGGGATAGAATAAATTTAATAAGCATAAATCCAATGTCTGCTGAATGATATGAATATATAATTTTGAAAATATGAGTAAATAATTTTATTCCTTTTGCATTCATCAAAAGTTGATAATTGAAAACAATTTTAAATTGAAATATGACTTTTGAATTTCCACATATGAACATTTGCTATGCAACAGCAAGGAAAAACCACAGCACAATTTTGCTATCTACAATTACTGAAAGGCAGTACAATTATATCTAAATTACCTATATAATTCCTGGGCCCCACTCTATCACATCACCACTTGACAATTGTTGACTATGTGGAGCATGTGTGGAAAACAATCCTACTTTTGTTCTAAGTCTAAGACCCTTTGGAAGATTCCAGAAGTTAAGAATGTCATACTCTGCAGCCAGTGTCCTATGCTCATCCATGTTCACTTGGTCACCAGCCGTTTTAGTAAGCTGAAGTTTCTTCAGAGAGTTGTGCAACTGCAAGAGATGCAAAATCCTAAAAATAACTGGATCTAATTCTTACTAATCAGAAATCCAGAAGGAAAGTCCTTTGTTGTCTTTACTCCTTGCCTTATAATGATGGTTTTGGATACTCTTCCACTGAGGTAAGACAAGTAAAAGGCATTGGAAAACAGAAATATATATTAAAATATTATAAAACTATCAATATCTATAAAAATGCTATGATAAAGCCCAACAAAATAGTGTTCAAAAATAGAAAATAACTCCACTATAAGCTGACTGCTTCCCACACCCATTTCTGTCATATTTTTCCCAGAAGATATATGTGAAAACTAAAGTTTTCAATACTAATTCAAATAACATATCCAATATAGTGCTCAACACCATTAAATACACACACACACATATTTACAAATTATGTAAAAGAATCCAGCATTTCCAATTAACTGTTCACAAGAAAGTTTCAAATTTGTTTAGTTGAAGTCATTATGTGAACTGTATGATGACATCCTGTGGAAGACAAAACATTGATCAAGACTTATGTTTAATTTCAGCCTTGCTACTATCTGCTTATTCTGAGAGACCACTTCTACTCAGATTGCTACTGCTCCTTGACAATGAAACTGATGTAAAATCACTTGCAGTTGTGGATAAAATATTCTAAACTCTGTCACTTGAGCCCCAGTTGACCTCCTCAAGTTGAACCCATTGGAGGCAGCATCTGACATGCAACACAAGAGCCATTACCTGCCAGGGGGAAAATATCTTCAGTTCTCTAATCTTGCTTGGTTGCATTTGAACTTGTTGAAGAAGTGTCTCATGGAGGGCCTAGGCCATGACATACACAGAATTGTACATATTGTAACCCCCATCACTCATGGTCCAGTCAGATTAACTCACAGGCAGATATAAGAGAAGCATTGGGTGGGCAATTCTTCAATGTATAGTCAAAATTGGACAAAGTGTAGTCAAAGTTCATGGACCAAAATATAGTGAGATAAATATCTTCTGGGTACTTTGAAGGGGTAGCTGTCTGGATAATAGTTTTAAAACCAGAAATATCCTCATGCTAATTTGAGAAAATGAGAGTTCCATGGAAAGAGTCCATTATAAAATTATTACCAAAGATGGCAGAATGCCTTTGTGAATTTGTGACCCAGACTTTCCATGTCACCAAAAATTGTACAGTTTAAAATTCAAGGTCACTTTCACGAGTATCAAAGTACATGATTACCACATTCACTGGCAAGGTTTCTCTGGTCCATAAATCATATGTTGGCCTTTTTGATAAATGTAGCTACACATATTCTGTTCCTGTCCCACTGTTCCCTCAAGTCTGCAAGAAACTAAAGAGCTTTATGTCTCTGCAATGACCAGTCCTACCCAGGTTCATTTGAAATGAAGCATCAGTGAGACCATCCCAAGGGCTAGAGATGTGTCTTTGGGGGACATCTGATAGACAGAGGAAACTGACCATTGTCACTGAGTATAGCATCAAAAGAGCCAAAAATCAGCTACAAAGAAAAGAAAATTGAAAGTAAAATTATGAAGAGATTGATATAAAGAAACTGTGCTAATCTAAAACTGGAAGTGATATAAAGGGATATTTGTTCAACTTTTTAATTACCTCATTCTTTAAGGGCAATTCAAAAATCATTACTTAGCTGTAGGGTTCCAGAAAGCATCCTTGTCAAATTTCATATTCCTTCTTGTAGGCAATTACAATATGGGTGACTGACCCTAGATTCTTTGTACTCATTCATTAACAACTTTCTCATTTTTCTCATTGTCATTGAATTTTTATTAGTATATATTCACCATTTAGTGATATTCATCATAGGGAATTTTACCTATACATAATATATCTTAGTTCTTTTTTTTCCCATTGCCCTCCTCACCCTTTATCACCTCTTCTCTTTCTCATTTACAAAAGACATTTCTATTTTATTCTTTTATTCTCTTTCATTTCCATTTCACTTCCTTCACTTCTTTCCTCCACTCCCTCTTGTTGGTCTCCTTTCCCCTTGCACATTTTCTTCCTAATTCTTCATATGTATCATCTATTTTGGCCCTTATTTACACTTTTGATTTCTCACACATGAGAAACAATGTAATATTTAAACATATGTATCTGAATGTGGCATAAAAATATGGTGTCGAGGTAAATTCATTTACCTAACAATATCTCAATCTATCTTTCCTACAGCAGAGTATACACCAGTGTAGATAAAATCCACATCATCTTTTTTCTTTTTTTTCTTTTTTAATCAGTACTGGGGATCAAACTCATGACCATGTGCTTGCAAGGCAGGTGCTTATGCTGCTGAGCTAAATCCCCAGCCCCTCTCATCTTCTTTTTCCATTCATCCATTAATGGCACCTAGATTGCTTCTCAGATTTTGCTATTACAAAGTGTGCTACCACATACATGAGGATGCATGCATCTCTATGGTATGAGTCTTTTAAGTAATTTGGGACAAACAAGAATGGGAATAGGTAGCTTTGAAGGAACTTTTGGCTTTAGAATTTTGAGCAATCTTTATATCATTTTACATAGTGTTTGTACCACTAATGGGTTAAAGATGAAATTGAAGAATTCAGACAATTTCTTCCATTGAATGATAATGACAATGCAACATGTTGCAACATACGGGATACAATGAAAGCACTCCTGTGGGGAAAACTGTAGCAGTTTTTTCTCACATGAGGAAAACAGGTGTGCTCAATTAAATGACCTAATGTTGAACTTCAAGGTTCTAGGAATAGTAGAGCAATTCAAATACGGAACATGGATGAAAAAAGAAATCATAGAGATCTAAGCAGAAGTTAATGTATTTAAACTAAGAAAATAATGCAGAGATCCAATTAATTTAAGAGATGGTTCCTTGAAAATGTGGGCAAAAATTTTGCCAACCCCATCAGAAATGGAAAGACAAGAATAAAATTACTGTACTTAGGGAGAAAATGATGACCATGCAGAAATTCAGAAAATTTCCAGAACCAACTTTGAGAATCTATACTCTAATATGAAAAAGTCAGAAGTAACAGAGAGATGCCTAGATACATATGAATTACCAAAGCTGAAACATGCAGTTATAAAATTCTAAGTAACCCAATATTAGTTAATTAAGCAGAAAAAGAAATTGAAAAACTATGAACAAAGAGTAGCCCAAGTCCTAATGGAGTTACTACTGAATTCTTCAAGAACTCAAAGATGTAATGTCACTACTCTTCAAACTCTTTTGTGAAATGGAAAGTAAACCCATATTTCTATACTGACTCCTGAAAGCAAGCATCACCCTGATACCAAAACCAGAGAAGGAACTGGCCAAAAGAGAACTGTAGGTCAATAATTTTAATCAACATAGATGCTGAAATCCTCAATAAGATGCAGGTAAACAGATTTAAACAAACCATCAAGAGTAGTATACATCATGACAAATTACTGGGATGGTTTAGCATATGCAAATCAATAAATGTGATACAGCATGTCACTACACAGAGGTACAAAATTGTATCATCATCATAGTAAATGCAGAAAAAGCATTTCATGAAGTCGAACACCCATTCATGATAAAACACTACAGAGGATTGGAATACAAGGTCTTTTTCTCAATCTAATAAAAGCCATGTAAAACAAAGATTATGCTCTAAAATCAGAAACAATGAAATGAATAACACTATCTACACTCCTGTTAAATATAGCTATTTACACATTAACTACAACAATTGGACAAGAGATAGAAATAAAAGGATTACAAAAAGAAAGAAGATGTATTGTCATTACTTGCAATGACATAATACTCTACATAGAAGACCACTAAACTCTACCCAAGAGTCTCCTAGAATTAATAATCACATTTGGCAACATAGCAGGATACAAAAATAAACCCTCAGAAATCAGTAACATCTCTGTACACAAAACCCATTGTGAGGCAAATTAGGGAAACCATAACTTTCACAATAGCATCAAGTAAAATGAAATACTTTGGAATCAACATCACAATGGAAGTGAAAGATATATATGTTGAAAACTACAATACTCTCTATAAGGGTATCAAAATGAATATTAGAAATAGGCATCTTGTGTTCTTGGAGTGCAGAAATGATATATTGAAAAACACCATATTTCCAAAACTGGTATACAGATTTAATGCAACTCCAATTAATTACCAACAGCATATTTCCAAAACTGCAGAAAATCCAAAAATTCATATGGAACCAGAAGAGCTCTAGAATACTAAAAACAACTGTGATAAAAAAATAGATATTTACACATTACAAAGTTACTGTAGTAAAACCAGCATAGTAGTGGTAAAAAAAAACAGACTTTAGGATCAAACAGATTAGAATATGCAGAAACAACTCCAAGCACACTAAGCCAACTTATCCTTGTCAAACATGCAAAAACCTTCAATGAAAGTGAGAGCCTCTTTAATAAATAGCTCTAGGAATACTGACATTCCACATTCCAAAGATTAAAATTAGACCCATACTTCACATCATGGACTAAACCAAAATCAAAATGGATCAAATATCTAATTATTAAAAGAGAAACCCTTAATCTGCTGGAAGATATAATGGGTAAAACTTGTAGACATGGGTGTAGGCAAAGACTTTCTGAACAAAATACCAATTGCACAGGAAATATCACAGGGAGTGAAGAGGAAACTCATGTAATGGGAATAAAATTTTACCAGCTATTTCTCAGACAAAGGACTATTATCTAGAACATATAAAGAACACAAAATATTGAGCATGATAAATTTAAAGACCAAATACAAGAATGAGCAAGTGAAATCAATAGGCATTTCTCAAATGAAAGATTTAAAACAAAAAACAAACATATGAAAAATTGTTCAGCATCATTTGTCATTGGAGAACTACAGTGAGATTGCATCTCATAAAGAATGGCTATCATGAAAAAGTCAACTAATAACAAATGCTGGTGAGTCCATGGGTAATCTATGTTGGTAGACTGTACATCTTGAGAGATGCACAAACCAAAGCTTGTGCTTCCTTCCTCTTTAAGTACCAAAGAGTAGCACCAAATTGGCAAGGCTTTATCTCTTCCCATCTACCCATCCTCACCAGTGGAAATTTGTAGAGCTCCAAAAGTGTCCTGATCTGGCCAGAAGTTTCCCATGCTTTTCCTGTAAAAATTGCTACAGACCTGCTCTCTATCTACTGCAGGTGTAATTAGAGATCTCATCCTGCCCTGTAATCAAAATGAGAGAACTCTCCAATGTCCTCTATTGACTGGGCCCAACATTATGGAACTCATATCCCAGAGTTATACTGGGCAAAAGATGGGGATTATTGTTGACCTCTTCTATGACAAAAACCAATGCCAGGACATATTGGTAATTTTTTAGTTTAAACTTATAAAGAAATTATAAAGGTTCTTAAGTAAAAGACACAATTCATTATTACTTTTAAATCCCATACACTAACTTTTATTCATGTTTGTGTCTGTTCAAATTTCTTAAATTAGTGTCTGCTTAACACTTTATGTGATGACACTACAAGGTTGACTTTTTAGGTGAAAATAGGACAAAGATAGCACTATGAAGATGAATTTCTTAGGGGTGCAATTAGTGTTTTTCCAAGTGACAAGAGAGATCTACTTTTTCATATGAGAATACACAGTACTAAAACAGTTCTCTCTTAAATTCTTAATGTCTACCACTATAAAAATTCAATGACTGTAAAAACCACCCTGCTTGTGATATGATATACTTTTATATGGAAATTTCAGAAATCATACGTATCTGAAGATCCAGACACTAGTAAATTGAAGATCCAGTTTATGATGACCCTCTTTGGAATTGAAGACTCCTGCAATGTCTAAGAATTTATAGCTACATATTGCAAAAAAGAGAGGAAATAGGAAGTGATGTAAAAGATATAACTGCATGTATATTTAAGTGTATAGGATTGATAAACATAGTTCTAAGTTCTTGTTGGATTGTTGAACAGAATTGTTTACAGCCTCACTGTTCAAAGGTCCACTTTGTATGCTTTAATTTTGTAACTTGAACAACTATTTCTAAAAGGACAATATGTAATTTATCAACTAGTGATTTCTTACTGTTTATTTTTTTTGAAATTCTGTAATATTTCTACCCTTTTTCTATTTTTTCCCCTTTAAATAAAAAAAGAATTTATAGCCACAGCAGGTGGCATAACACAGATTTGGAAAATTTCTCCCTTTACATACATGAAAGAAATTTTCTTCATTTGTGTAAATTAACAAGCATGTTATATTTATGAGTCCCGGTATCAATAATTGAACTAATTGAATAATTAACATCATTTGATGCTTTCAGCAGTATTGTTCAACATAGCCAAAGACAAAAAGAGAGAACAATTCTACTTTGAGGGATTTTTCAATACATAAAAAATGCTTGACATCTGCATGAGAAGTAGTGAGATATAGTAGCTTCTCTGTTAAGTCACCTAAGCCTTTGGCTCATCCAAATGATGCATCTGTAACCATCCACACCAGGAATCTTACATAAATTTCTAAATTCCAGAGAAAAAGAAATAAATAAAAACCTCTAGGATATTTTCTGAAGTTAGCAGGATAGGCAAGACAGTAAATATAGGAATATACCATGCACAGCAAATTAAAATTAAAAATCTATCTTTTATTTTTACAGAAGAAAGGATAAAAGTCATAGGATCACCTCAGTAGATGGAGAAAAGATCTTAAGAAAATTCAACATCTATTCATGATCAAAACTGTGCTGAAAATAGGCATACAAGAACCTTGCCTCACACTGATGTAATGTATTCATGATAAACCTACAGCAAATGTCATACTAAGGTGGGGAAAACTCAAAGCACTTGCTCTAAAGTCAGGAACAAGAAGCCTGTTGTCAGCACTCTTTTTCAATATTGTACTCAACACTTTAATCAGAACAATTAAAACAGAAAGGAATAAAAAAGATAAGAATAGGAAAGAAAGAAGGCAAACTATTCTTATTTACAGATGACATGTTATTGTACATAAAAGGAAAAAAGAATTCTAGAAGAAGACAGTGAGAACTAATAAAGAAATTGTCAGGATGCAAATTCAATAGTGTTCCTGTTTTCAAGTTATATTACATAGCACAGTAACAAAACAGCATGATTTTGGCCCAAAACAGACATGCAGCAGAGGTACTCATTGTGAGTTTAGTGCTGGGAGCCTGGAGCTGAGTGCACTTCTACTTTCTGTGACTTCTTACTGAGGGCTGCAAAGGATCCTAGGACACCCTCAAGCATAACAGTGGGAAGGAGCTAAAGATGGCTGATCAGTGAGTAGCAAAATACAGAGCCTCCTAGGGAGAAACAACTCATATGCCAGAATAAAACATCTTGGAGAAATCCAGACAGAGGGAGATGGATCCTCTTGACAAAGGAAGAAATTAAAATGAAAAAAACTTGTCAAACACGCAGTCTCAGGGCTAAAATTGGAACAGCTAAAATTAGCAGACACAGTGATTTCACTGCAACTTGCTGAGCCACTGAACTCACACTGGCCGTGACCCAGTGTGACCCACAGAGCTGTCCAAACTCATTCCCACCACAACTCAAAAAAGCCACAGCCAGGGGTTGGTGAGCCCAATGGAGGATGGAGCCAGTGAAGGGAACTTCATTAATCCATGTTCAGTGCTTGGAATTAGCCACTTCCCCAAAGAAAGGGCTTGACCAAATGGGCAATATGTTGGAATCTGGCATGAGGAGCCTGCACCAGAAACAAGAGTGACTTCAGTTGGTTTCTCCCTCCCCAAAGCACATGCATGGGATTTGCTTGGCCTGGGTCATGCCCCTGGCTGGGACCCAGTAAGCCATACCAAACCAATTCCCTATGCCTAGCACACACTAACCTGGTGAAGGCCCCTGAAGTTTGGCCTATTGTGGAGGGGCCAGCATATGCAGACCCTACATACATCTCAGTGACAAGAGCAAACAGGAGAGGGCATAAATCCCTCACCAGTGTGCTTCAGAAGAACCATAACCAACAAGGAAAGGGTCTGAGACCTCCACTATACACCCATATGGAAGAAACCAAAAAATGAAAAGAGAGAGAAACAAGAAAAAGCCCCCAAGTCTAAAACCCTGAGAACACTGATCCAGGAGAGGGAAATACAAAATAGACTGAGGACAGCAAACATGCAACATCAGACATGGCTTCAATGGACATTAAGAGATATCTTTGGGACCTTGTAGATGAGCTCAAAATTGAACAATTAAATCAGGTAAAGCAAGATATAAGTAGATTAATAAAAGAGTTGCTAAGCACCTCTCAGGAAGACACAGAGAGAAGAAGGGAGGAACACAAAAAAGGAGAGAAAATTCAATAAAGAATATATGGAAAATCTAGAATACATGAAGCAGATTCAAAGAGATAACCAGGAAAATAAAAACTCCATTGAAATCCGGCAAAACTTCTTAAAAGAAAATAAAGATAGAATATCAAAACTTGAAGACAAGTTTGCAATGTGTGATCATGAAAGGAAAGATCTCTTAAAAATAATGAAACAGTCAGTAACAATACAAAAGCTAGAAGATGACAAGAGAATTGATAATTCAAGAATAAGAAATGTAAACAAAGAAGCAGGAATAAAAACAGGTGAATTACATAGGCTATTCATGGAAATAATTAAGAAAACCTTCCCAAGCATGGGAAAAGAAAATGATATTCAGTTATGTGAGGCATGCAGAACTCCATCCACCTACAACCAAAACAGCTACATCCAGACATATAATAGTCAAATACCAGAAATTCAACATAAAAATACAATATTAAAAGCTGTCAGAGAAAACAAACAGATTACCTATTAAAGGAAAGCCCATCAAGAACACCACAGAGTTCTTGACACAGACCATCAGATCAAGAAGAGCTTGGAACAAAGTATTCCAAGCCCTGAAAGAAAATAACCTCCAGCCCAGATTGATGTACCCTACAAAACTGTCAGTAGAAATTAATGGAGAAACAAGATGCTTCCATGGCAAAAAGGAACTGGCAGAATTTGTGACCACTAATCCAACCTTACAGAGAATACTGAAGGACATTCTAGAGAGAGAGAAAAAAAAATACCAGAATTTTAGGAACAGTGGCAGAAATGTCTCAATGAATGGGGCAGGCAGTAGAATGAAAGAGAAAACTAGACAAAAAAAGGCAGAAAAATAGCATAGCTGAAATGAGGCAGAGAAGGTTGGTTATAATCTCTAACTTAGATGACCTTGATACACTAAAAAAAAGACAGGCAAAGTAGATCAGGAGGTTGGGTCCATTGAGATGCTAAGTACAGGAACTATAATCAACCTGAAAGAGTATTTATGGACCAAAAATCAAATATGAGAAAACAATGATCTATGTGACAGTGAGCCAGAGAGAAATAGGAGAAACTCGACTACCACCTGCAGGTAGGTTGGAAAGAAAGGATACTTATGTGCAGTAGAGAACTACTCAGCTATAATGAAGGAAAACCTTGAGGCTTTTGTAGGTAAAGGAGTACAACTTGAGATCAAGTCCAAGAGTTGGAAGGTTTGGAGCCACTTAGGTAAAAAGCAGGTTGCCCCCCTAATCTAAAAACTGAGGGAGTTGGTGGGACCCAAAATGTGCAGCACCCTGCAGGAGTGAGAGGGGAGAAATAGCCTAAAAAAAGAAAGCAGAGGATAGTGTTAATAGTATACCAGGATTTAAAACCCACATTACTAACACCACTCTGCTTAGATGGATTATATTCTGTTCCAGTTTGTCTACTTGTGATAGATTTGAGGGCACAGACAGTTGTCCTGAAAATAGCAGGATATAGTATGGTAATCATCCTTAATTTCCTAGTAACTTAAGCTGAAGCTCTGTATACTTACACTGTTTTACCATGACTGATCTTAATCGAATCTGGTTTGTTGGATCATTGTTTTGTATTGATAGATTTTATTAAAAGCTGTTATGATTAATAGTATCAAGTCTGAGAGTATAGGCAACTGCACAAAGATGACAAGATCCACTAGAATATCCACTATGGTTTGATTATTACCTGCCTTTGAAGTTTTATACTGTCTTCAATGTTTTATTTTACTAATATTGTTATTTACTGTTATACTCAATTATACTGCTATATTCAATTATGCCTGATGATATAGACATTCTATTGAAGATAATAAGAAACAACACAGTAATCATTGTAGATCACCTTGTACTGTGGTTTTATATGACTTTTTGGTTTCATGTTTTTATAGGAATTTTTTTTTTGTTTTGTCTTGCTAAGTTTTGTTTTTCCCTCTAATACAGAAAGGATAGAAATACATGTAGAGACTCATGCATGCATAGCTGTGTACAGCCTCACTGTTTGAATATCTAATTTAATGCTTTAATTTTGTAACTTGAACAACTAGTTCTAAGAGTACAGTAAGTAATTTATCAGCTAGGGATTTCTTGCTGCTTATCTTTTTTGGAAATTCTGTATTATTTCTACCATTTTCATGTTTTTTTTCTGTTTAAGTAAAAAAAGAAAAAAAAGACATGCAGATGTATGGCTCAGAATGGAGGATACAGAAAAGTCCACAGACATGTTCAGTCATTTGATTTTTGTCAAAGGGGATGGAAATATATATTGGAGTAAAGATAATCTGTTAACAAATATTTCTGAGAGCCTCAGCTATCTATATGCAAAAGTTCTAAGCTGGACCTATATCTCTTTCCATGTAATAAATAAAATGAAAAATGGATCAAATATTTTTCCATTAAAATAGAAAGCTGTGCTTGGTGCAAGTTTGAGGCCCACTTGGGATGTATAGCCAGACTCCATTTAAAAATAAAAAAAAAACAGAAACAATGAATTTACTGACAGATAAAACAAGTAAAACAATTGAAATCATAGGTGAAGACATTCTAAAGGAAGATCTGATTGCACAATTAATTGCAGTGATAATTAATGAGATTATATCAAATTAAAAACCTTCTCTACATCAAAGGAAACCATCAGCACAGTGAAAAGACAGCCTAATACACGAAATGATATTTTCCAGGTATTTCTAATATAGAGTACTATCTAGTATATATAACACAATAAAAAATATAGACCACCAAAAATACAAGACCTAATCAAAAATAGGGAATTGAAATTAATAGACACATCTCAGAGGAACAATTAAAATGGCCAATAAGCATGTGAAAAAAATGTTCAACATATCAGGTGAGACACACATGAATAAAAATGAGGCAAAGATTTTATATTAGGCTAAAAATAACAATCATCAAGAAATCAAAGAATAACAAATGTTTTGCATATTGTGGAATGTAAATTAATAAAAACATTATGGAAATCAGGATGGAGATTTCTCAAAGAACTAAAATTAGATATTACATTTGATCCAGCTTGTCCCTTTCTAAGTATCTTCCCCCAAAGAGCTACAGGCATCATATTGCAGCAATTCATGTGTAAAAATATTTGTGACACCACAATTAGTAAAGTAGAACAATTAGCTAAGTTCTAGAAGTTCAGTCAATGGATGAAAAGATAAAGAGAATTCAATAGTTCTACATAATGGACCATTACTCAGTAATAAAGCATGAATTAAAGATGTTTGTAAGAAAAAATGTATATGAGGGTATGAATTTATTTCTATACATACAAGCTTAAAATACTATATGGTAGCACTTGTCAGAAAAGGCAAAGAACCCAAAAAGAGCAAAGCAAAGGATGATTATAAGGACAGAATAACACAAATCTTTAACTATTGGGAAAGTCCAAAAAATGGCGTGGAGTTGGCATTGGGAATTGGGAAGGGGAGTGTCTTGGTTACTTTTCTCTCATGTCTGGGACAAAATATCTGACACCCAAATGAAGGAAGAAGTTTATTTGGCTCACTGTTTGTGGAGGGTTCAGTCCATAACCAGCTAGCTCTAAGGCATGGTGGCATGGCTGAGGGGCAACATTTCAAGGCACCTGCCAGCAAAAGCAGCCAGAACAAAAGAGGGCAAGTGCAAGCCTCTCTTCCTCCTTTATATTGTACACAAGTCACTACCATCCCACCCTCCTGCTCCAGGACCAGTGTAGCACTCACAAAATCCCTATGCCTTCCTCTTGTACAGGATGAAGATATTTACAAAGTAGGGATCTTGGCTTCCTATTGAGTCTCTAATATAAACTTATAAACTTCTGAAGTTGACACAATGTATTAACCCTAATAGGGAGAGGAAAAGATATAAAATGTGTCAGATACTTGTAGCAAATAACTACAATGAATGTAAGTTTTCATTGTCAAATGTACAAACAAAAGCAATAACAACAAAAATGAAAATGGGGATGGAGATTTAGAGAAGGAGGGAAGGAAGTGCCTAGCAGAGGAGGGACAATCCTAAAGAATCAAGATGTGCTGTGTCATGGACTTATGGCGCTCCCCAGGTTGTATAGAAACTTCATGCACAGCAAACATAAAATAATCAGAAATACAGATAACACTGAAAATAAAAAATTAATAGTGTTCTGCTATAAAAATAAGTTTCATGTTGAGAAAGAAATCAGGAAAACAATTTTATTTACAGTAGCTTTAAAAAAATGCACAAGAGTTAACCTAGCCAAGAAAGTGAAAATTTCTTCAGGAAAGCTATAGTACTCTGAAAAGAAGACACTGAAAGTGGTATTAGAAAATCAAATTCAAGTGACAGGGATATGGCTCAATGTCAAGGTGTCTGCCTGGCAAGTAGGGGGTCATGAATTTGATTCTTTTTGAAAAAAAAAACAGAAAAAAAGAAAAACCATGCCCTATTTCAGGAAAGACAAAATCAACATTGTCAACATTCCCCTGTCACCAAAAATAATCTGTTGATTTTAACAAAAATTCCAATAGCATTAGTGACCAAACTAGAAAATCAACCCTAATATTTATGTGGAACCAGAAGAGAGTCAGCATAGATAAACAAAATCTGAACAAAAAAGTAAGCAAAACAGGTGATACACCTTCCTGATTTCAAAGCTAGGGTTATGCAAGCTGTATGGTGCCAGGGCAAAAGTACAAGTGCTGACCAGTAGGGTACAATACAAGGCAGAAACAGGCTCATGAAGCTTTAGTCATCTATCCTTGGACAAAGGGGAATAAAAAGCCAAACCTGGAGAAAAATAGCCTCTTTTCCAAAGGGTGCTGCTAAAACTGGTTATCCATTTCAGAAGGACAAATCTAAGTATATATCTCTCACCCTGTGCTAAATTAAATAAAAATGAATTGAAGACTTAGATGTTTCAGCAGAAACACTGAAACTGCTAAAACATTAAAAGTTAAAATCACTGAAGACATAGACACAAACAAAAACATTTTTGGGGAGCTGTCACAGATGCATTTTTTAAAAAAAATTTTTATTCAGAGAAAAAACAGAAAGAGTAGAAATACAAAATTTCAAAAAAAACAAAAACAAAATCACTAAGAAATCACTAGTTGACAGTTACATATTTTCCTGCTAGAAGTAGTTGTTCAAGTTACCAAAGTAAAGCATACAAAGTAAACATTTAAACAGTGAGATTGCAATCTGCTCTGTTCATCTATCCGACATAAAACTTAGTATTATTGTCATCAATCCTACACATTCAAACCTACATGCAGTTATATCCTTTAGAATACTTTCCTTTCATCTCTCTTTTTTTACAATAACTGTAATCAATTCTCATAAACTGTTTAAAATCCTACACATGTACAAGTCTACATGCATTCCTAGCCTTTCTGTATTAGAGGGAAAAACAAACCCAAACAAGTCAATAATATAAATTCCTAGAGAAACATGAAATGAGAAGGACATATAAAACCACAATACTAGGTGATCTACAGTTATTACCATGATGTCTTATGTTATTTTCAATAAAATTATCTATATCATCAGGCATAGTATAATTAAACTTAGTGGTACATTGCACTATCAATAAAAACCACACTTTGGAGACATTATAGGACTTCAAAGGCAGTTAATAATCAAACCAGAATGGGTATCCTATTGAATCCTGTCATCCCCAGAGTAGTTACCCCTACTCCCAGACTTGACACCCTCAGGCATACCAGATTTGAATAAAATCAGTCAAGACAAAACAGCAAGATAACCAATCTTCTCTGTCTCATCTCTGCTATGCTATTTTTCTGTAATTGTTGTTTACTTTTCTCCTTTATTCCACTCTCTGCCCCTTTCATTGAGACCTTTCTGCCATTTTTCCTGGAATTCTGGTGATTTTCTTCTCTCTCTCTAGAACGTCCTTCAGTATTTTTTGCAGGGTTGGATTGGTGGTCACGAACTCCCCCAGTTCATGACTGTAATGGAAATATCTTGACTCTCCACTAATTTTGAGAGATGGTTTTGCAGGTACATCAATCTGGGGTCACACATGCATATTACAGAAATATTTTATAATTGCCCTAATCGTCCCCTCCCCACAAAACTTGTTTCATTCTGTGTCTCCTTCATTCTCCAAAAAGTCTACTTTCATGATTTCTACCTATTTTTTCTTGTGTTCTTTATATTATTTATATTTTGGGCTTTTCATAAAATAAAAACAACATGGTACTTAACATTCTGTGATTGATGGGTTTTTCTAAATATTATAACCTCCAATTGCATTTGTTTTCCGATAAATGGCTCCGTATTCCTCTATGTGAATAAACACTAATTCATTATATAGGTAATGAATATATTATATAACATGTAATTTTTCATACAACTTTATGTAAATAAGTATGAATAATAATTGTAATTATTTTGATACCATAAACCCAGTCAATTTATTTCTCAGAATTAATATTAGGATTTTTTATTTGTATTAGTATGTGTTTGCTGTAAATGAAATTTACAGGCAACTTAGAGTGTCAGTACATGTTCATAACACAGTTTGGTTCTTTTCAAAATCCCTTTCTGCATCTCTCCCACATCCTTCCCTGCTCCTCTAAATGCCTTTTCCCTATTTTCATTCTTGTTGACATTATTTTACTTCTCTCATTGTAATGATATATAATGAGGTCATTAGGTCCTGTAAATAGCATATAGATTTCTATAAAGAAAAATTACAATACTCTAAAAAGAATTTATTCTTTTAAGCAGAAACCACTGAACAATCTACCAAGTTTTGTCATCTATTAGAGACCTATGTACTATCTTTCCAAGTTAAATAATCTGGAAGTAAATACCAACTTAGAAAAATTAACATGAAGTGGCTGAAAATTGGATAAGAAGCTGTGAAATATACTACAAGATAAACTATTTAGAAAATGTGAGAAGAATTGTCATATAGATACTGATATACATAATGTTATATATGCAGGTTATGTTAAAGTGGAACAGAGAAACGCTAACCTTACTTTTAAGGTGCATATATATTCATGTGCAAACACAGAGCATTATTATGTCCATATCAGAATACTTGTGATTACATTTGCTGCACATAAGGGCCACATTCTAGATTAAAATTTACAAGTTTACAATTTTCAGTACCATGTGGCTCTACAGAAAGATATTAATCATATATATGAAAATATTTCATCCTAATGTTTTATTTTCCTTTTTAGAAATTACTAAAAGCTTCTCCTGATCCCTAATGTGTTGCTAACGGTAGAGAGTCAGGCTGGCCCCTCAGTCCACCTGCAATTGCAGGTCTGTATGTATTTTTCAGCCACAGGCAATGGTTCTCTGTGGAGAAGCCACCTGCTGGAGCAGGCAGGTTCCCTGGTTTGGTGAGAGTGGGAAACAGAGGGTATCAGGAGAACAGGCAGCTTTTCCTCTCCCCAGGAAGAAAACAAACACTCCCTCCATCATCCAGTGCTGGAGACAGCTGGGGAAGATGGGAAACCTTGCCTTCTGCCTTGTCGCATCCTTCCTCCTCCACCAGGAACTGCTCCACTTTTCACCTTTTCAACTGGGTATCTACTTTAGGGTCTCTGTGGTTTCCTCATGTTGCTCAAATGTATTCTGAATATTTTTAATGCATGTTGAAGCATAATCATTCTTAATATCAGATCTGTTCCACATCCCACACTGGTACTAGTTTATTTGGGGTCACACTGGTTTTTCATCAGCTAGATTATGTTGGCTGGAAAGAAATCACATTAGCCCAAATATTGAGTTAGAAATATTTCATTTGATCAGACTCAAAGAGGTCCTTGAAGCATTCAGTCTAGCCCAGTTCCCTTTTGAAGTGGAAAATCCCATTCTGGAAGTTACTACATCAATAGTGATGTCTCAATTAGAAAAAAATAAATCAACCTGGCTATTTTTAAAAAGGTAATGAGCAATTCTTTTTTTAAAAAGTTATCAGGACATTCATGTTTGTCTTTCCTGCTTCAACCACCCAAATGCCCACAGACCTGAGCTAGCTAAGAAAGATCATTCTGCAACAACCACCAGAATCAAAGTGGTCACATGCAGCAAATGGTAAGCAATGTGCACACTCAGTTTTTAAAAATGTGCAAATGAAATAAAATAAATGGAAAAGCCTAAGAAAGTGTCTAGGAATAAAAAGGCCCAGACAGAATAAAAATATATGATGGAACAAAAGTGGAACTATGAGATGGGCAGTGTTACCTGTGTACTGGGGTACAGGCTCCTAAGCCAACATCTCAGCTTTCAAGTGTGAGCAGTGTCCACAGCAACCTTGTGGCTGCCATAGCTAAAAAAGGACACAACCATCACAGCATTTGCTTACAGTGTCCTTTCTCACAGGAGCATATGTCATCTTGTAGGCTCTTCTGGCAACTTTCATCATTCATTTATTAACTAAAGCATTATCTACAGAATTCTTATTAATATTATTAGAAAACAGAGGACATGAATGTATCCAACTGAAACAGAATCCAGTTGGGGAAGGTAAAAATCTCACAGACTACTGATTTCTAAAACCTAGGCTGAACTAGTTCTGTAGGTGACATGGAACACACAGCATTGAATAATTACTTAAGATCACTCAAAAGAATAACTAATATCTACACCATGTAGTCTGTCCAGAAAGTGCAGACTAAATAGCTGTGAGAACCCAGGGGGGAGAGTCTGAATTATTTACCTCATGAAAGAAATGTGAGCAGACCCTGGGCTTTGTGGCAGAGATGATGCAATGTGGACTCTTATCAATGAACTCTATCTCATGGCTTGCATTATGTTTCTAGGCATTTTCTACCCTGATATTTTGGCAGAAAATAAATAAATGAAAAAGGCCCTTACTCCATCAAGAGGAAGAAGTCCTTGTTCAGCCTCTGATGAGAGAGACTGAGGAGGTGGTAACGTGTATAAAGGAGGAAAAATCCACCAAGCACCACATTTCCATCCTTATGTACATTTCTTTTCATTCTTTTAAAACAATCTAAATGATTCAAAGTATCCAGAGAGTAAACTGCAGGAAGAAGTAGATATGAATCAAATGAAGCATACTAGAAAGTTCTGTGCAAAACTCTGTTTGAAATTTGAACTTGGAGTGTCAGCCAGGAAAAAAGCTATATGTACAAAGAAATGTTCTGTGGCTTGGGTTGGACACACCACTGACCCTCTCATACACACTTCAAGGGACCTGTAACCCTACCTCCCCTGGGGCTCTGCATCTGAGACTTTGTGTCCAGGTAAAAACACACATTGGAAATTATACAGGATCATTCTCTCTACCCCCATTCACCCAAGTCCAATAATTGCATATTCCCATGGAGCACTTCCTCTTGGGAAATTTTGTTTCCAAGCCTGTGTCTTATGATCAATTTTTACTAAAGCTATTTTAGATGATGAAACTGGATTGCACTGGAGAATGAAATGCAAGTTATTTGGTGAAATGTTCTCACACATCCGTGACTAGAGAAGCATATTTTATCATCACCCCCCCCAATTTAAGATGTCTAAGTACAGCTTTATATGTCCATGGTTCAGGAAGGTCAGAGAACATGCATAGCCCATCCTTGTCTGTCATCCAGTCACATGTGCTGAAATCACACAGCTGCCTGTGATTCCCTTTGTGTGAAGAAAAAATGCTTATACTGAATTCAGGAATTCTAAATTAGTAACTGAAAATATATTCATGATCAAGGAAGATATGATTCCAAAATTTGAAGTCTTCCTCTCCAACTCACTTCATTTAAACATGTTAACCCCTCAGGTTGTTGTAATGTAATAACACATTCCTTCACTTCCAACCTGGCTTTCTGCACTACAGTGCTTTCAATGACCCCACAGACTTAGTGAAGAGTTTCTTTCCTCCCTCACCATTTTGTAAGAAGGAGAAAGCAGAAGAGCCCTCATGTATTTTCCTGCACATGAAATCTTGTAGAGAATGTTTGGAGGCCTGTTGTCCCAGATCCCCTGCCGTTATCAGGTAGCTTAATTGTTGTATAATACTGGAATGCTGGTTATCGGTCAGTTTACTTTTGGTTTTTGTTATTTTATGACTAGTTCTCCCTGCCTTGTCCAGGCTGGTCTCAAACTGCTAGGATAACATGAAAATTCTACCTCAGTTCCCATATAGCTGAGATCACAGGCATGTGACAGCCAACCCAATTACTTGGTGTTCTCTGTGTTTAATTTTAAGCATTTAATCAGTTAATTCCTTCATTAATTTTGATGTTGGGAGATAACTAAGGGCTTTGTGCATGTTAAGTATGAGCTGGGCCACTGAGCTTACTCCCAAGCCAATGCTTTTCATTGTTATGTGCTCTCTCCTCTCTTTCCACCTTCTCTCTCTCTCCCTCCCTCCCTCTCTTTATCACTCTCCTTGTCTTCATCCCTTTCCTGGCTGATCACGTGCTTGTGAATCTATTTTCTTCATGTTGCTGGTAATAAAATACAATATCTCACCAATTCTAAGTGAGATCTGTACCACTGAGCAGCATCCTCCACCCCAGGTTTAAGTCCTCATTGCATCCACCCTGGATTATTTCTCTATCAGTAATTTATATAAATCCCCTAGTGGCTTGTGTGATTCGGATATCTCTTCACATTCAAGTTTAAACAAAGCCCAAAGCAAATATTTTTATTTTTCTCCCTGTACTTGATTTTGACCTAAATTTCTGATAAAATAAATGGTCACAATGGCACATATATAAGCACAAAGCAGATAGCCCACCAGATGATGCACAGTAAGCAAGGCAGCTCAGCCTTCAAAGTCTATGTGGTCCATATGGACATGCTATGTAGATATACTACGAAATTACAGCCAAAATAATAAGGTCATCAAAATCCAGCTCATTGATAAGGGAAAATAGGATAATATCAATAGTTAATACATAGCATATTGTTATCTTTGCAATGGTTACTCAGACTGCAAGATATGGGCTTAAAAATTTCTCCAATCAATATTAAAACAAATCTCTTTAGTGAACTAAAAGACATTAGTAGTATAAATAACTTGCTTGTTTTCCTTTTCTCTTCTTTCATACCCTCTTCTTTCCGTCCTAGCTCCATTTTCCTTTTGAACAATTTCCTCCCATTTCACGGTATCTAGTCTACATTTTTGACATTAATCTTTTAATTTCTCACACAAAGGATATATTGCAAATTTTACATATATGGTCAGCTTTGTACAATTCTCAATGACTGCTTTCAAGCCATTTGAAAAATGTATTGAAGAGCAATATAAATTCCCCTTGTCTTCTGCTCCAAGAACAAATGTGATGGGCAAAACACAGCTAAATGTTTAATTTAATGCAAACAGTGAAATTAACTTCTGGGAAAGTGAAAATAGAGATCATCAAGAAAGTGGAAGGTAAATCTGTGGGTAATGTGATATTTATTTTCCACAAATTAGTCTATCAGGCTAGGATTTGGGGTTAGGGATGTAAACAGTTTAGCAGAAAACAAGGAAAACTGGGTTTAGGCCAAATAGGCCTAATATTGAATTTATTAAAATTTTGATAGAATACAATAAAAAATTTAAGAGCTATAAAACATTTTAAATTCTTTATTTCAGTTTATTTTGTGTGTTGTCCCTTCAAATTCTACTTTTATTATTCCCATTCTTTAGCCATTAACACCCTTCCATCCATTTTTATCTTTCCACTCATCAGTCCAATATCCACCCAGTTTATTCCTCCATTTAATAACCATACTTTTTTAGATATGTAAACATAAAAATACAACAAGCACGATACTACAAAGAAATAACATTTTCCAATGCATTTAAAATAGGTCCAGGCCGGGGATATAGCTCAGCAGCACAGCACCTGCCTGGCAAGTGTGAGGTCATGAGTTGAAATCATGGTACCAAAAACATGAAATTAAAATAAATAAATAAAATCCAAATATATTCAAATGTATTCAAAATAGTTTTAAAAATGAAATATTAAGAATTTTTCTGATAATATGTATTGCAAATTAACAAAATTTCTAAACTCTATATAGATGGCAAAATATAAATTTAAGTTAAACCAAAATTACTTTGACAAAATTAATTTAACTAAAAAGACAAATTAAAAAATATACAAATATTTTTATATATTCTATGGTATAGCTTCAAAAATTATCATATAGTATTTGAAGTAAATCCTTAGAATTGTTCACTGAAAGTATAAGTAATAAAAACATGTCCCTGGTCATCTGGTAATATTGGGAAGAAAGCACCATATTAGCATGTAAACAAAAAAGAAATTAGAACATTGGAATGAAGAAGACAAATGTATGATTACCAAATCATGTGGATTAAAAACACAAGAGATTCAAGAAACAAGTATAGAGCCAAAAAAATCTTGTCCTTTGTTTAAAAAAATAACTTTCCTTCTAAAATGTTTTGTACACTAAATATGGGAGAAAAACCTTTTATGCTATCAACAAACCCTAAAAACACACAGGACTAAATATGATAAGAAAATGTTGCATGTAGTATTTATGTGTGTATGTAATAAATACAAAATAAATATAGAAATAAGGACACATGTCTCACATTAGGAAAGGATGTTTAAACAAGGTAAACAGAAATATTTAATCAACCACTGCTATTAAAACTCACTATAGACCACTACTTATCCCTTTGTTTAACACATGAATTCAATTCACTACCATTTTAATTTCAAGTGTATTTGTATTTACATATAATCAGGCAATATAAGTGTACTAAATGCAAGAAGAGAGAGAATTTCTGCAAAAATAGCTTCAGGAATATTAACAGGCTGGTGTGAGCAAGGAAATAAGAAACCATATATTGTAATAAATTACAATCACCATATTTAAGGCATAGTAACTGTTGACTAGGAAAGAGGTAGTGAAACACATGAGGAAATTCTGAAATATAGTGATCTAAGGATGAAAGCTACAATATTAAGAATGAGTAAAAATAAGTGAAAAGGCGAAGTGTTGCCCTAAACAAAAGCAAGAAACCAAATAAAAAATAAGCATGGAGAAGAGCTTATTACAGGTTTCATGAGGAACAAAAAATCTTTCAACCTAAGATTCAAAGTGAAAAGACATTTGATGTAAGACTTTTGGACTTTTGCAATATTAGAGAAAAAAACCAGTCCATTGATAAATGTCCTAAATCACATATTGTAATATAATGTGTATCTAAAAATGGCAGAGATTTGCTCCAGAGCTACTATATATTTTAAGGTTATCAACTTTTCTAGTTTAAAAAGTTTTCTTTCTTTCAAGATGATTTTTAACTTGAAATCTCTGTAGAAAATTTCTATCTGGTTTGAACAAAATGATGTAGCATTTAGGGACAAAGATACAGCCCAGCAGCCCTGCACCAGAGCCCAAGATGGAGAAGACCTCCATGGTAACCATCACTTTCCCCTTGCTGATGTGGTACATGTTGAGTAAGGTGATCCACACACTGCAGAACACCAGTATGCTGAATTTCAGGAACTTAGCTTCATTGAAAGTGCCCGGTAGATTCCTGGCCAGCAAAGCCACTGTGAAGCTGAGCAGAGTCAGGGATCCCAGGTATCCCAGGTATCCCAGGACACAGTACAAGGCAGTGAGGGAGCCCTTGTTGCACACGGTGATGATGTGACCATGATCAGAGTGTGTGTCTGTGTCAATGTAGGGTGGATTTGTCCCCATCTATATGCCACAGAGAGTGAATTGGATCAGAGTTGAGATGGTGATGATGTAGTTTGAAGCCCTAGATACCAGTAACTCTCTCATTCTTATGCCTAGAGCAGTCATCTTAAAGGCCAGCAACACAGTGATGGTTTTATCCAAGACAGTGGAAACAGCCACAGTGAAGACAACTGCAAATGTAGTCTGCTGGAGGATGCAGGTGGCTATGTTGGGACAGCCAAAAAAGAGTAAGAAACAGAGGAAACAGAAGGTGAGGGAGATGAGCAGGATGTAACTGAGAGCCCTGTTTTTGGCCTTGAAAATGGGAGTGTCTCGGTGCTTCACAAAGAGCCCAAGAACAGCAACCAAGAAGAGAGTGAGACTCAGGACTGTGACAGCCTAAATCATCCCCACTGTGTCCTCCTGATTCTTGGAGGCAGTAGTTTTCTCTATTGTGACATACTGGTCATCAGGAGACTTCACATACTTCTTCATATCTACTGAGAAATCAAAATTGTCTTTAAGTTCATTAATTCTCAACCATTTACTCACCCATTGATATGTTTATTGTGTAAGTGTACAGTTATGTGTAAAGACAGTTTTACAAATACTAAAGTCACAGTTATAAAATTACAAATTTAGACACATGATGTAGGGATTTTAAAATTGAATAGCAGCATCTATGTATGCTCCCTTTGCCTGTTGCTTAAGCAACCCTGCTAAATTCATTCAGCCTTGACTGTGTGGATCCAGATTCTTTTCCTCTGGTGATGTGCAGGGCCAATTTGACTATTCCCAGCTTGTGTTTCCCTTAGTTAAAAGAATATATATCACTTCCAACTTGCTACAAGGACTTGGTTTGGATAAAGTAACCCAATCAAGGAAACTTTTTTTAACATTTAATATTTAAAGAGAAAAAAAACAGAAAAAGGATAGAGATTTTACAGAATTTCAAAAAAAGATAAAATAAGAGATCACTAGTTGATAAATTACAAATTGTCCTTTTAGAAAAAGTTCTTCAAGTTACAAAATTAAAGCATACAAAGTGGACATTCAAGCAGTGAGACTGCAAACAGATCTATTCAACAGTCCAACAAGAACTTAGAAATATGGTTATCAATCTTGCACACTTAAATATACATGCAGTTATATCTTTTTAAAAATATTTTATTTTACAGAGAATAAAACAAAAGAGGACAGAATGACATAGATCAGAAGAGACCAATACAAGCAACACAGCACTTCACAACAAGACAATTGGATATCAATAGTAGCTACCGTAATATCTCTTTCTTTGAAACAGTTGAGCACAGCTTCACAAACAATAATATCAAACTTAACAAAATAGAATAAAAGCATTCAAAAGAATGAACCTTTTACAAGGCATTCTGAACCAAATAACTGAAGATGAACAATGGCTACCATAATATCTCATTTTCCATAATTTTTTTATGTTATTACACATATTAAAATCCAGTAAGACACAATATGATAGAACCAATGGTAATAGAAGAACAAAAGCATGTTAGGACTTCAAAGCAACATGATATTAAATCAGTAAGGGCTGCCATAATGTCTTGTTTTCTTCAAAGTAGCTGTTCATACCATCATGCATAATAAGGTCAAATAAAACAGAATAAAACCATTTCAAAAAATGAATGAAAACATTACAAGTCTTCAAAGCAATATAATGGGGATCCATGATTACCATGGAAACTTATGTACTCTTACCTTTTCTTTCTTTAGGGAGATTATACAGTATTTATACATGTGAGTGATTTATTTCACTTACAAGTATGTTCTCAAGTTGCCATCCACTTATTTATAAATATCCCAGTGTGATCATTCTTTATAGCTGAGTACCATTGTATAAAAGTACCACATTTTTTTTTATCCATTCCTCAGTTGATGGGCACTTAGGTTGTTTCCAAGATCTGGCTATTACAAATTGTGCTGCTATAAACATGGGTGCACATATATCACTGTGGTATGATGTTTTCAGTTCTTCTGGAATGTGCCTAGGAGTGGAATAGCTGGGTCAAATGGGATGCCCATTCCAAGACTTTTGAGGAATCTCCAGTCTGACCTCCACAGTGGTTGCATCAGTCTACACTCCCACCAACAGAGCAGAAGAGTTCCTTTTTCTCCAGCATTTGTTGTTAGTACTTTTGTTGATCCTGATCATTCTTTCCTGAGTGAGATGGATCTCAGTGTGGTTTTAATTTGCATTTTTGTAATGATGAATGATGAACATTGTTTTCATGTATTTATTTGCCATTGATCTTTCTTCATATGATAAAATAGTGCTCAGCTTGGATGCCCATTTTTGGATTGGATCTTTGAATTTTGGTGGTCTGATTTTTTTAAATTCTTTGTAAGTTCTATACAGACGTCCTTTGTCTGAGGGGCAGTTCACTAAGAGTTTTTCACAGTTTGTGGTTTTTCTTTTCACTTTGCTGGAGATTTCTTTGGACATGCAGAAACTCTTTAATAAGACATGAGCCCAGTTATTGATTCTGGGAAGTATTTCCCATGCAGTTTGGTTCTTGTTCATTAATTCTCTACCTACCCTATGTCTTCAAGTTTTTTTCCTACTTTGTTCTCCAACAGATTTAGTGTTTCTGTTTTAATATTTACACCTATTAGGTCTTGATCAATTTAGATTTTAATTTAGTGCATGGTTTAGGTATGGGTCTAGTTTTAGTTTTTGATATATGGAGAGCCAGTTTTTCCAGCACCATTTATTAAAGAAACTATCATTCTTCCAGTGATCATGTTTGGCCCCTTTATCAAAGATAAGGTGGTTGAGTGTGTTCATAGGTGTATCTTCTAGACTATTCCTTTGATCTTCAGGTCTGTTTTTATTACAGTACCATGTTGATTTTATTATGGTAGCTTTGTAGTATATGTACAAATCAGGGACTGTGATGCCTCCTGACTTGCCTTTGATGCTTAGAATTGTATTTGCTATTCAAGGTCTCTTCTTGTTCCAGATGAATTTTAGGAGTGATTTCTCTAGATCTATGAGGTATGCTAGTGATATTTTCATTGGGATTGCATTGAATCTGTATAACAATTTTGGGAGAATGGCCATTTTCACAATATTTATTCTTCTTATCCATGAACAAGGGATGTCTTCTCATATTCTGAGGTCCTCTTTGATTTCTTTTTACAGGATATTATAATTTTCCCTCTATAGCTATTTACTTCTTATGTTAGATTAATTCCTAAGTATTTCATTTTTTTTGGATGCTAGTGTGAAGGTTGTGGCTTTTCTTATTTCTCTCTTGGTGATTTTTTGTTAGTTTATATGAATTCTATTTATTTTTGAATATTGCCTTTGTATCTAGGTATATTGCTGAAATTATTTATTATATCTAGGAGTCTTTTGATGGAGCTTTGGGGTCTTCTATGTAGAGTATCATGTCATCTGCAAATAATGATAGTTTAATTTCCTCTTTTCCTATCTTTATTCATTTTATTTGTCTCTCTTGTCTAATTGCTCTGGCTAGTATTTCCAGTACTATGTTGAATAGGAGTGGTGAGAAGGGACATCTTTGTCTTGTGCCTGATTTTAAGATAAAGACTTTCAGGTTTTGGCCATTTAATACAACACTGGCTGTTGGCTTGTCATAGATGGCTTTTATCATATTGAGGTAGAGACCATCTGTTCCAATTCTCTGTAAGGTTCTTATCATGAATGGGTGTTGGATCTTATCAAAAACTTTTTCTGCATCTATAGAAATGATCACGTGATTCTTACTTTTGGCTCTATTGATATGGTGGATTACATTCATTTATTTATGCATGTTGAACCATCCCTGCATTGCTGGGTTGACTTGGTCATAGTGTATAATCTTCTTGATGATTTGCTGCATTCTGTTTGCCAATTTTTTTTGAGAATTTTTGCATCTATGTTCATTAGGGAGATTGGCCTGTAGTTCTCTTTTCTAGTTGGATCTTTCTCAGGTTTTGATACTAGAGTAACATTTGCTTCCAGGAATGACTTATGGAGAATTGCTTCCCTTTCGATTTCATTGAACAGTTTGAGGAGTGTCAACATTGTCTTCTTTTTATTTCTTGTAGAATTCCACAGTGACTCCATCTAATCCTGTGGTCTTCTTTGTTGGTAGGGACTTAATTACATTTTCAATTTCATTAATAGAAATTGGTTTATTCAGCAATTTTATATCATCTTGATCCAGCTTTGGTTGTCCATATATTTCTAGTAATCTGTCCATTTCTTCTGTGTTATTGAACCTATGAGAGTAGAGGTTTTCATAATAGGTGTTGTTGATCTGCATTTCTACAGAGTCTCACATGATTTCTCATTATTCATTACAAATTGCATGAATTTGAGTCTTTTCTTTCCTTTTTAAAAATAGGTTGGTTATCAATTTATCTATTCTTTCAAAGAACTGACCCTTTGGTTCATTGTTTCTTTGTATTGTTTTCTTAGTCTCTACTGCATTAATTTCTGCTCTGATGTTTATAATTTCCTCCCTTCTTTTGGCTTTGGGCTTGGCTTGCTCTTCTTCTATCTGTTTGAGTTATAGTTTCAGGTTGTTTATTTGTGTTCATTCTGTTTTCCTAATGTGGGAAGTCAGTGCAATAAATTTTCCTCTAACTACTGCTTTCATTGCATCCCACAGATCCTGGTAAATTGTATTTGTGTTTTTGTTTGTTTGTAGATATTGTATAATATTTTCTTTAATTTCCTCTGTGACTGACTGATTTCTCAAGAATGTATTATTCAATTTCCATGTGTTTGGGGTTTTGAAGTTCATTTTAAACATTAATTTCCAGTTTCTTGGCACTATGATCCGATAACACGCATATGATTATTTCAATGCTTTTGCACTTACTTAAATATGTTTTGTGAGCTAGTATATGGTCTATTTTAGAGAATGTCTTATGTACTGCTGATAAAAATGTATATTCTGATGTTGTTGGATTGAACACTCTGTATATGTTTATTAAGTGCATTTATTCACAGGTGTGGTTCAGTTCTGTTATTTCTTTGCTGATTTTCTGTCTAGTTGATCTGTCCCTTTGTGTCAATGGCATGTTAAGGTCTCCTGTTAAAATTGAGTTATTGCTTATTTGATTTTTCATTTCTGTTAATACTTGCTTTGTGTAGCTGGGTGCTCTGGAAGTTTGTGCATATGTATTTAAGATTGTTATCTCTTCCTCTTGAAGTTTTCCCCTAACTAATATATAGTGACCCTCTTTATCTCTTTAGACATTTCTTGGTTTGAAGTTCACATTGTCTACAAACAGAATAGCTAGCCCTATTTGTGTTCCTGTTGCATGACATATTGTTTTCGATCCTTGGACTTTCAGTCTATTAATTTCCTTTTGGTTTAGATGGGTTTCTTGTAGACAGCATATGGTTGAACATTGTTTCTTCATCCATTCTACCTGCTGTTTCCTTTAATTGGTGAGTTGAGACCATTTACATTAATGGTTATAACTGTAATGTATTGGTTTATTGTTGATATGTTATCTTTCTGCTGTTGTATCTTTATCTTTCCCTTGAGTTTAATTGTCTGTCTTACTAAGTGTTTTTTTCCTATGTGTAGCCAGAATGTCTTTGAGTATTCTTTGCAGGGTTGGTTTGGTGATCATGTAGTGCTTCAGCTGTTCTTTGTCATGGAAGTATTGTATTTCTCCATTCATTTTGAAGGACAGTTTTGCAGGATACAGCAGTCTGGGTTGGTAGTTGTTTTCATTTAGAATCTGAAATATTTCACTCCATGATCTTCTTGACTTCATTATTTGTGTTGAGAAGTCTGCTGTGATTCTGCTAGGTTTTCATTTATAGGTGATCTGTCTTTTCTAACAGTTTTTAATATTCTGTTCTTGTGTTGGGGTTCTGGGATGGTGATTATTATATATCTGGTTGTAGTTTTATTTTCGTTATGGCTGTTTGGAGTTCTATATGCTTCACTAATCTGAATGTCAGTTTCCATTCTCACATTTAGGACATTTTAAGTGATTACTTCTATAAATAGCCTCTTGATATCATTTGTGTTGTCTCCTTATTTTTCATTTATCCCTATTAATCTTATGTTGTTTTTATTTGCATCATCTTTCAACTGTTGAATCATTATTTCCTCATTCCTTGTTATTTTTAAAAGATCTTTCCTTTCCTGTTCACTAGCTGCAATATTATATTTCGGGTCTGAGATCCTCGCTTCACATTTGTTGAGGAAGTTTTAGCAATTTTTAATAGAATTTTTATTTCCTGTATATCTCTTTGAATCTGTTTCATGTATTCTGTTTGTTTCTTAAACTGTTCACTCTGGAATTGTATCTTTTTGCTTTGTTCCTCTAATTTTCTAGCTGTGTCTTCTTTAGATGCACTCATTATTTGTTTCACTACTTTTATCATTTCTTCTTTTACCTGGGAGATTATTTCTAATTTGAGTTCCTTCATAGCTTTCTGTACTTGCTTCTTTAATTCAGTTGATATCATTTCAGGTATTTCAGGTGTATGACTCATATTTTCTTCCATGTATGTGGATCCCAGGCTTTCATGGGATGGCTGGAGGTTTGAGATTGCATTTTGGTCTTTCATTTTGTCATTTTCCTATTATTCCATGTTTCAAGCAATGTTCCAAAACTTTCCCTGAGTGTGTTGGAAATCACCTTCTGTGCCCTCATTTCCCGGGACTCATGGGCCTTGCCGCCCCTGGTTGATGAAGGTCTCTCGGTATGGTCCATTGAAGCCTGCAAAGCCTAGGGGCTGGGTGGGCACCAAAGCACAGGGAGTGATGTTCTAAACTCTCAGGGCCAGAGCCAGGGAGCTGGAACTCCACTCTCTGCTGCATGGCCCTACCTCTTCTCTAGGTGCTGGCTTGTTCTCCTGGTTGAATAAAGGTCACTGGGCATGGTCCACTCAAGCCTGTGAAATTTCTCCAGGCTAATCTAGTGTCCTAGGGGGTTGAGTGGGCACCCCAGCACTAGGAGTATTGTCCTAAACTCCCTCATACTAAAACCAGTGAGATCGAACTCTTCTTGCCACAGGAGCTGGAACTCTGCTCGGTGCAGCAGTGCAAGCCTACTTCCCCTCTTGGCACCAGCTTGTTCCTCTGGTTAAATAAGGTTGCTGGCATGGTCCACTCAAGCCTGTGAAACCTCTCTAGGCTAGTTGAGTGTCCTAGGGGGCTGAGTGGGCACCCCAGCACTGGGACTGATGTCCCAAACTCCCTCAAGCTGATGCCAGCAAGCTTTCTCTTCCCTTGCTGCTGCATGAGCTTGAACTTGGCTCACAGCCATGCAGGTCTACCTGCCCTCTCTCAGTTATATATTTATAGCACTTCCTATTTCCTCTCTTTGTTACAATAGCAATTACACATTTTTTGAATTTCATTTAAAGAGAAAAAAAGCAAAACAGAAAAAAGGGTAGCAACAATACAGAATTCTAAAAGAAAAAAAGAGAAAAAAACCCTAAGAAATCACTAGTTGATAAATTAGATATTGTCATCTTGGATATAGTTGTTCAAGTTACAAAATTAAAGGATACATAGTACACATTCAAACTGTGAGACTGAAAACAGTTCTGCTCAAAGATCCAAAAAAGATTCAGCAATATGGTCATCTATTTTACACACTCTAACATACTTGCAGTTATATCCCTTCAAGTCCTTTCTTTTCCTCTCACTTTTACAATAGTAATTACACCTTTTGGATTTTATTAGTTATTACTTTTTACACCAGAGACACAATGTGATATTTATAAATATGATTCTTATTTATTTCACTAATGAGAATAGTCTCAAGTTGTCTCCATTTACCTATGAAGATCTCAAGACCATCATTTTTTATAGTTGAATAGTATTCCATTGTGTAAAAATACCACATCTTTTTCATCCACTCTGTAGTTGATGCACATGTTGGTTTTTTCCAAGATTTTGCTATTAAAAGTTATTTTTCTATGAATATGGGTACACATGTATCACTGTGATATGAACTTTTCAGTTCTTCTGGGAAAATACCTAGGAGCAGAATAGCTGGATTGAATACAGCTTCCTGTCCTAGTCTTCTGACAATTCTCCATATGGATTTCCATAATAGTTGCCCCAGTCTACATTCCCACCAACAGTGGAGCAGTTTTTCTTTTTCCTGCTGCCTCACCAACATTTGTTATAAGTTGATTTCTTGATTGCAGCTATTCTTTCCAGAGTGAGGTGAAATCTCAATGCTGTTTTAATTTGCATTTCTTGAATGACCAAGGATGGTGAACATTTCTTCATGTATTTATTTACAATTTGTATATCTTTCTTTTTTTTTTTAATCAGTACCTGGGATCGAACTCACGACTGCCTGCTTGCAGGCTAAATCCCCAGCCCCTCAATTTGTGTATCTTTCTCTGAGAACTGTGTGTTCATCTCAGATGCCCATTTTTGGAAAGAGCCTTTGAATTTGGGAAGCTTGATGTTTTTCAATTCTTTATATGTTCTGGATATAAGTCCTTTGTCTGAGGGGTTGCTGGCTAGAATTCTTTCCCAATCTATGGGTTTACTTTTCACTCTGTTGTGATTTCTTTTGAAATGCAGAAACTTTTCAATAATATGACATCCCAGTTGTTGATTCTTTCAAGTGTTTCCTGTGCAGTTTGGGTTTTGTTCATGAATTCTCTGCCTACCCCTATGTCTCCAACACTCCTACTTTCCTTGTCTTCCAGCAGATGTCATGGTTCTGTTTTAATATTTAGGTATTTGATCCATTTAGACTTTAGTTTTGTGCATGGTGATAGGCATGGATCTAGTTTCAGTCTTTGGCATGTAGAGAGCCAATTTTTCCAACACCATTATTAAAGAGAATATCTTCTTCCAGTGGACATATCTAGCCCCTTTGTCAAATATCAGGTGTCTGAGTGTTTTTGTAGTTGTGCTTGCCTCTTCTGTTCCATTGATCCTCAGGTCTATTTCTTTGCCAGTACCACGTTGGTTTTATCACTGTGGCTTTGTAGTATAGATTCAAGTCAGGAATTGATATGCCTCCTGTCTTGCCTTTGTTGCCCAGAATTGCCTTTGCTATTCTAGGTTTCTTCTGTTTCCAAAGGAATTTTAGGAATGTTTTCTCTAAAACTGTGAGGTATGTCAATGATTGGGATTGCATTAAATCTGAATAACATTTTTGGGAGTATGGACATTTTCACAATGTTTGTTCTTCCTAGCCAAGAGCAAGGAATATCCTTCCATTTTCTGATATCTTCTTCAATCTCCTTTTTCAGTGTAGTATAATTTTCACCACATAGGCCTTTTACATTTTTAGTTAGGTGGATTCCTAAGTATTTCATTTTTTTAGATGTTATTGTAAAGGGTGATATTTTCATAATGTCTCTCTTGGTGAGTTTTTGTTTGTGTACAGGAATGCTATTGATTTTTGAGCATTGGCTTTGTATCCAGCTACACTGCTGAACTTTATTGCCTCTAGTAGTCTTTTAATGGAGTTTTTTTGTGCCTTCTATATAGAGTATCATGTCATCTGCAAATAGTGATATTTTAACTTCTTGCTTTCCTATCTTTAATCCTTTTATTTCTCTTTCTTGTATGATTGCCCTGGCTAGTGTTTCCAGAACTATATTGAAAAGGAGTGGTGATAGCTGACATCCTTGTCTTGTTCATGATTTTTAAGTGAAAGCTTTCATTCATACATTTAGTACGAAGTTGGCTATTCGTTTGTCATAAATAGCCTTTATAAGGTTGAGGTAGACACAGTGTATTCTGAGTTTCTGAAGGGTTTTTATCATGAACATGTGTTGGACTTTATCAAAAGCTTTTTCTACATCTTCAAGGAAACTTTTAACTGCTTACTCTGCTCAAAACTCATCCCCTTGTCCCTTGAATATTATCATAAGCAAATCCTTTTAAGTAAATCTAGTTACAGTTATCTTCCCTGATAATATATGACTTATTTCATACAAACAATCATGTAATAACCTGTCATCTGCCTTGTACTACCTGTTCATAAACTGTATTTAAACTTGACTCAAAACTGAATTGTTGCTGGTGATTTTGACTCTGCTATAGTTTCCCACCTGCCAGCATAAAATCAATAAAGTTTCCTTTTGATTTCTCAGTACCAAGAGTATTTCATTCAGTTTGATACTGGTTTTTCTGCAAACATAGGACTTCATGAGCCAGATTGTCCTTTTCTGTTTGCTTCTCTTTTTGTTTAACATTGAAAATTTTTTTCTATTTTTAGGCCTCATATTTGAAGTCAGAAACTTGGTATTGAAGTACATTTGCAGCTCTTTTAAAAAGACTTTTTAATTCATAGCACTGCCAAGACTGCATTCAGATTTGTAATCCCTTCACCTCAGCCTCCTTGAGAACTGGAATTCTAGATCTGCCTTAACATGTCCTGCTTTGCATTTTATTATCCAGACTCTAAGCAAGGAAACATTATATTTTCAGTATCTCCCAATGAATACATCTCCTTTCTTGATGATTCTGTATTTTCACAAAATGTGAAAATACGTGCTTATCTAGAGTAAACCTCCTCACGTATTTCTTCCTATTCTTAATTTATTAAATGTTTGCATTTATTTTCAAATCATGGAAAGTATTTCAGCTCTGTTATATTTTCATCATTCATTGATATCTCTTTTCACAGAGGTAGTGCACTACATTATATTTCACAGACAGAATTTGATCATGGATTCCCTTCCTTAATATGTCTCAATTTGGAATGAAGGATGCTAATTTAGTCCCTCAAGGAAAGTACCCTGTAGTCATATGTTCTTGTAATGACATTATCTCTTGTGGGGAACATAATGTAACTTTTCTGTCCTTTTAAAAATGTTAATATTTACATGTTAGGAATATATAATAGGTGCATTCAGTTTAGGGAATTCAGTAGACACATAAAACATCTTAATTGTTTTTCCCCTCCCTCCAGCTTCTTTCATTGTACCAGCATCTGATGTACTTAATTTATTAACATGGATGACATAATACTAAGTCATTGTAGTCTTTTTGTTATACAATCTACACTTAATACAATACCTTTATATCTCTCATTGACTTTTCATTATTTTTATTTTTATAGAGCTTCTCATATAAATGAAACTATGTAACTTTTATGCTCATGTGTCAGATTTACTTCACTTAACATTGTGGTCTCAAGGTGAATCCATTTCCCTAAAAATGACTCAAATTTACCCTTTATGGCAGGGTATGAATGCCTTGTGTTTAAATACCACATTCTCTTTAGCTTTCCTTTTAACATAAATGATTGTCTTATTTTTAATTATCTTTGAAAGTGTGTAGCTAAATCAGTAGGAAGTGCTGTTGTGTGTGTTGTTTCACATTATATTATTTTTTGGTTTTGAATCCTTACAGCCTTTATTATATTTTTCTTCCTATTGATTTTATGAAATATTGTATATAGATGTGCTCCTTTTCTATATGTTCATAATATCTTTTTTTCTGTAACTTACCCTAACTCATTGCCTCCTACTTGTTACCTTCCTCTTCTCTATCAATAGTTTCCCTTCCATTGCATTCCATCTGCATCCATACTAAGGAGAAGATGAAATGCTTCTCAGTATGAGTCTGGCTTATTTCACTCAAAATGAGAATCTCTAGTTTCATTACTTTTATGAAATTGTCATAGTTGCCTTTTTCTTTATGACTGATAATTTAATGTGTGTATATTCACTGTATTTCTCTATTTATATGCCAATGGCAACCTACACTGACTCAATATCTTAGCTGTTATATACATACTATGGAACAAGACTATAGGCATCTACGGTCTTGACAGAATGCTTACTGTTTATATGCTATGGAAGATATCACTGAAAACATGTTATTGATAGTATTTTTTATTTTAATACTGAATCCACAAAAATGTGTGGAAAATATTAAACTAAAGTCTCACTTGTTAATAGGCAACATTTTGTTCATTTGTTTTAAATTTTTTTAGAACTCTTGATAACATTTCTTGTAGTTTGTGACTTTCAAGCAAACTAAAATAGTTTGAGATGAGACAATAAGCTATATTTTTGTAAGGAAAGTTTTCCATTTTCCTGTAGAAAGGAAAAATTTTTTAGTTATGGTATTATTGTTCTTGAAATTTGTTTTCTCATCTCCATCAATTGTATTGATTATTGTCATTTTTTTTACCAGAGAAGACTATATTTCTGTTTATATTGTTTCATATCCTTATTTTTTATTCAATTTGCTATTTGCTTTATAGTTCATAAAGTTATTTCAAATTCAGAACTCATCTCTCATTATATGTTCCAAATACCTTGTAAGTATAATTATAAAATAAAATGCATCCATTATTGAGTAGTGGATTTTTGTTTCAACTCACAAAACTTGATGTCATATATCTAAGTACAGATCCTTATTAATTTATACTTGAAACTAGTTTCTAACAAACAAGTTGAAAATTAAAAAAGTATAAGTATAAACAAATTGATATTGCTAAATACATAGTTATCTATATGTCCAATTTAAAAATATTAAATGTATCACATCATCAAACTCTATACAGAATACTAATCTAAACTATGCTGTATAAATGCTATATGCTATATATAGTATACCATATGATATAATGCATATCATCAGTCTTGATATACTACAAAGCACATTTTAAATGATAGTAATTAAGTTGTAAATTCAGTGAATGTATCAGCCATTAAAGCAAATAATAAAATATGCAGTAGAAAGATAATTCTACCAGCTCATGATTTACCATCTCATCAATTTTCAAAAGTCATACTTATGATGTGCAAAATTTTATAGTATTGGAATTCTATGACTTTTCTATAGAGTGTTTCAATTCTCACCCTCACATTTTCTGTGTTTTAAAGACATAGAATTTCATTTTCAGACTGTAGGTAGTATACTAACAAAAATTGTTCATTTTATGAGAATTTATGCCACCCGACTTCTTTTAGGTTTAATACTGAATGAGTCAATTTCTCCTGTCTGGTACAAAACACACAACATGGAGAACTATGAGGAGGAGAATTTTATTAATATTCATTCAGTTCTTCAGTCCCTAGTTAGTAAGCTAAAACATAAACAGCATGGAAAAAGGATCAGGACAAAGGCCAAGGATTTAGCTCAGCTGTATAAGCACCTGCCTGGTGTGCGTGAGATCATGAGTTTGATCCCTGGTCCAAAAAAAGTACCTGTTCATTCCATTGCCACAGAAATCAGGGAGAGAGAGAGAGAGAGAGAGAGAGAGAGAGAGAGAGAGAGAGAGAGAGGGAGAGAGAGAGAGACCAAGAAAAGGAGGAGGAAGTGATGGGCAAGTAGAAACTCTTCCAGGTCACATGCACTGAGAACGTCCTCTTCTGAACAGAGGCCTTCCTGACAGCATACTCAGCTGTGGAATCATCACTGGGTTAACTCACTGGTGACTACAGCACCCATATGATCCAGTGATACTCAGTAAACTTGAACATTTTGCAACACATTTTTTGAAAACTTAGACCAAATATTAATGCTAATCACTCGGTAAAAATGTCTGGCATTCTCCTTGAAATACAGATACCATCACTTATTAAATCCCTTATATTTAATGCATATCATCCTCCAGCTCTCTAGCACACTCAATGATTCATGATGTGTGTTATGTTCCCTGCTGATGTGTGACGTCTTGTACGTAGGGATAACATCCTAGTAAACAATGTTATACTGTGTTGCAGGCATGTTGCATACAAAAGAAAAATCTTCTCAAGTGAAACACAATCTCTCTAATCACTTGCTTTCTAGAAAAAGCAGTAGCAAGACCTGAAAAGTAAGATATTCTTGATCTTCATCTCTAGTATAGTCAAAATGAGATTTCAGATAATCTGCATAACTTGTTAATAATGCTATGTGGTAAGCTTTATGGTGAAGATGGAACTGTGAGACTGTGAAGAGGAATAAATGGGTTCTAATGAATAAACAATGCTCTCAGTGCTTATAAAGAGTAAATAAAATTAGCTAGAGGAGTTTTCTCTACATGTAATATAAAGTACTTAGTAACCTGAGACAGACTGGGGAAAGTTCACAAAATTTTTCTCAAAATAGCAAAATGAAAAGACATGGAGTTACAGCTCAGAGTGACAGCACCTCTTGTTTCTATCCTCACTAATATCAAAAGGAAAAGAAACAGGAAAGAGAAAATGAATCCATGAGTGTATATTGCAAGGGAAGAGAATGTGTCTTTAAAGTGACTATAATGCTGAACTGAAGAAATAAATTTCCATCTAATGGAAGAAGAATTTTTTATCATTGTGGTCATTTTTTCCCATTTCCTGGATGCAATGAAGGAATACAAAATGAACATAGAGGATTTCTCCTTAACACATGTTCTTACCAGTGCCATTGCTGGTCATTCTCTGGGCAATGGGTGCAATCAAAACAACAGGCAGGTTTTCCCCCTTGAGCAGTTTTCCTAAATCCAGGGTGACAGCTCTCACTGCATAGAGAGTGAGGTTTCTGAGGAAAAGCTACATGTTGGTGACTTCTTAGAAATGTACCAGTGCTTTGGAGCTTGAGAGAAACAATCTCTACACGTTCATAAATAATATTACATATACATATATGTGTGTGTAATATTAGCAATATAAAATTTATAAATTGCAAAATAGAGTTAAATATATTCCTTTCCAGTTGTAAGAAAGCTAATATGAGAAAATTTAAAAAATGGAAAATTGTGATTTATTCATTTATTTATTTTTTGTCTTTTTGAGACAGGGTCTCTCTGCAGTACAGGCTGGCCTTCAGCTCACTTTGTAGCCCAGGCTACAAACTTGCAATGATCCTCTTGCCTCAACCTCCCGAGTGCTGGGATTACAGGCATAAGCTACCATGCCAGGCAAAAATTATGATTTATAAGTACCTTAGTTTTCCAGTTCATGGGCAAAATTTTGTGTACAAAGCTACAATATTTTGACTATTTGTTGTGAATGAAGTGCATTAATATATGTCAAATGTACCACTTTAATTCCTGTGGCCCACTCAACCTTATCATCACATTAAAACAGTTTCTGGCCTCATGGAACATGTAGGGTAAATGTTCCAAATCTGACCTTAAGTCTAAGGCTTTCTGGAAAATTCCAAAAGTTCAGAATGTTATACTGCACATCCACTATGCTTCTGTCATTCAAATTCTCTTGGTCTCCAGCAAGATTGTTAAGTTGGATGTTCTTCAGAAAGGGGTGCAGCTAAAAGAAGCACATCATCCTACGTGAACAAGGTTTTATTGACAACAATGAACTACAGAATGCTTCTAATTATCTTTAGTATTTATTTCATAAAACAGTATTTACACTGGCATTTAATAAAGTACAATAAAGACATAGGTGACAAAATACATATCTTTATCTAAAACATCACTCAATCTCAGGAAAACAATTTCCAAGCTTATATAGGTAAAGTTTTATTGGTGTTAGAAAAAGTTATCATGGGGTGTTTTATCAGTTTTGTATATTAATATTCCCACAGAATTAAGCTGCAAAATTAAGTTATTACTAGCAAAAAGAAATACAGTATCAAGTAAAAAAATTTCTGTAGTATATTATACTATTTAAATTTAAGAAGTACAATGACTTAGTTGCCCGTTAAGGAGTTCATGAAAAATATTCATATTTTATAATACATATATTATCTAGGTTTGCACTGACATGCTTTAGGCAAAAGTAAGGTTCTTGTTTCATATTGATGTTTTTGAATACCAGGTCTCTTTTACTCAGTCTCCATTTCCATCCAGCTCAAGATGTGCCTCCTTAATAAGGAACTGGTGTATAACCATGTGTATGTTTAGATGAAGCATTGCAACTCTAATGCAACACATACATAGTAACTAAAGAGGCTGCTTGATCACATTGTGTGCAATTACAAAAAAAATGGATGATTTACCTGTCAGGGGGAAATTGTGATGACATTTTTGTTTCCCAATCGGGGCCACAGTGCTTTTTGCAGAAACATTTGATGAAGGGCATGGACCACAGAATACATGGCATTGTATGCATTGTGATTCCAATCTGTCATGGTCGTGTCAAAATGATTCACAGGCAGCTATGCCGGAGAGGCATTGTGTGTAAAGTACTTCAGTCGAAATTATTCAACCAAAACATAGTTAGGTAAATGTCTTCTGGGTAATTAGAAGGGTTGGCTTCTTGGACAAAAGTTTTGAAACCAGAAATTTCTTCATGTTTATTGGGAAAAAAATGAGAGTCCTATGGAATGAATTAAGGATGAAATTTTTTTCCAGTCATGTCTGCATGCCATTGCGAGTTTGTCATCTAAACTTACCCTGTTAGTAAGTATTGCACTGTGTTGTAGCTTACATCATTTAGGAAATCAATGTCACAGTAAATGATTACCACTTTTACCTGTGATAGTCCCTTGGTTGTGATAGTGTATTCCCTTGCAAGTGTAATATATGATACAAGAGGTGTTATCACCATTTTCATAAATGCTACACAGACTTGGTTCCTGTCCATCTCTGCTGTCACATCTGACAGAAACTGAAGAACTTTTTGTTCTGTAATGACCAGTCTTACCCAGTTCCATCTGAAATGAAGCAGCAAAGAAACCATAGCAAGAGCCAGATATGTGTCCTTAGGATCTGCCTGATAGAGATAAGGAAACTGCCCATTGTCTCTTAGCACAGGAAAAAAGATGCAAATGTAACCTAAAAGGAAAGAAAGTGGGAAGGAATGTCAGGAAGTATGTTGAAGTGAAGCACAACCTCATTCCTGGGGAATTCTAAGTAACAGCAGGAAAGGGTAGAAGGCCAGAGTACTCAACCATTATTTCTAATTATCATATTTTACAAAAGGTTTTCAGAAAATAACTGACCAGTCAAAAAATGAAGAACACAATTTTGATTTCTTCTCTTCCTATTTTATTACTATAGGCAAGGAAAGTGTAAGCAGCCTCTAGTTTCTTTAGATTTATGTGTTGAAATTACACACTTATAAAAGTGCATTTTAAACAGAATTCTTCCACCCTGTACGATCACCAAAGAAGATGATCAACTAAGACATAGTTTATCTTCCCCATCTCACTCACCCTCACCTGTGGAAACTTGTAGAGCTCAAGCAGAATACCATTTTGAGCAAAAGTTGTCCATAATGTTCCTGTGAGCACTGTGACAGACTTTGTCTCCCTTCTGCAGGTATAATTAGGGATCTCATTTTGTCCTATGAGCAAAATGAAGGAACTCTTCTGCTTCCTCCAGTGACCATAAATGAAATTATGTAATTCATATCATGGAGATATGTTGGGTAAAAGATGAGGATTTTTGTTGATCTCTTCTATGGTAAATATGAAGGCTAGAATATTCCTGGTAACTGTTGGGGATATGAATACATAGAGAGCATAGAGGTCTTTGTAGTAAAGACTTAATCTAGGGTCATATTTCACATCCAATACAGAAGCATTTATCAACTGAATGCTCATGTTCCTCCCCCATATTCCTGTTATGTGAACTGAGATATAAATGTTTTATTATCAGTGGTTTTATCTGCATGATGCAATAAAGGTTAGATGAGAATTGCTGGAAGGATTTCTAAAGATTAAGACAACTACTTCAGAAGATTTCAGGACAATAGCTTGTCCTACTATATGTGTATACATTGGCCTGATGGTCACTGATAAGTTAAAAGGCAGATTTTTTTTCATTTTTTGAAATGCAGTGGTTAAATATCAGTAATTACCATTTTACATAGTCAGTTACTGGTATGATATATAGTAAGCACAATTCAGGCAATTTCCTAGCAAAGGTTAAACAACCCCAGAGAATTAATTCTGTCTTTCGATGAACTGGCCCTCACACAATCTTAGATTTCAGTTAAATGTAATCAAGCAGTTAATATTATAACACTGGTTCACATGAAAGTGGAAATATCAACAATGAGGGAAAATAGTGTTAAATGAAACACCTGTGACACATCAAAAGCCATGTCCATGTGATGATTATAGTGCAGGAAATGTTTAATTTGAGTTACCTAAACTCATGCCACATCAAAGTTTTTCACCTGCAGTTCAGAGCAACAAAGTCAAGACAGAAGGCATCATAATCTCAGAGCTATATTTTGCTAAAAACCACAGTGAAAAATAGCCTGATATTGGCAAAACCCAGCATGTAGATTGAAGGGACCAAATAGAAGATGTAGAAGCCACTCTAGGAACACTCAGCTATGGTATCATTGACAGGGACTAAACCCCTTCCCTGGATGAAATATAGCTTCTTTATAAATCATGCTGGGAAAACTAACTTTTTACATGAAAACAATTGAATCTTCACTCACAAGGTACTAAACTGTAAAATTGAAACAAGTATCTAGACATTAGAAGACAAACTCTTAAAAACAGGTAAAGCACTTGAAAAAATAGTTGTGCACAAAGACTTTGTGAGCAATTCCAAGTTGTGTAAGAAGTATTATCAAGAAGCAACAAATGACACTGTTTGGACATCCACTTTGTGGGCTTTACTTATGTAATTTGAACAACTACTGCTGAGGGGAAAATACGTAATTATCAACTAGTGATTTCTTACTGCTTACTATTTTTATTTTTTTGCTTCATTTTGTTTTTGAAATTCTGTGTTATTTCTACCCTCTTTCTGTTTCAATTTTTTTCTTTAAATGAAAAAGAAGCAACAAATGAGATAATGTAAAAAAAGCCCTGCATGAAAAGTAAACCAACACAGAGTGAACAATGTACAGAATTGGAAAAATTTTTACCAGCCAATCTTCAAAGGATTAACATATAGGCTGTGTAACAAACTCCAAAATTAACCTCCATATTTAAAAGACTCACTCAAAAATTTGTCAATAAAAATAAATAGGACACTTCTCAGATAAAGAAATACATACAGCCAATAATATTAAAAATTCTTCAGCATCACTGGTCACTTGAGAAATGCAACTTAAAATTGCAAAGATTCCTTGATACTCTAGAAAAAACGGCTACCATCAAGAAATCAAATGTCATTCTGGCAACATGTGAGGAAAACATGAACCCAACTTCACCTATGGGAGTGTAAACTGCTACAATTTCTATGACATCAGTGTGGAGAGTCCTCCAAAAATTAAAAGGAGAGTTTCCATTTGACTGAGCTACTCCTCTACTCAGTATCTTCCCAAAAGACTTAAAGATATCTTATACTCATGTATACCATCAAAAATTCAAAACTGCTAATCTTAGAAACAGCATATATGTTCGTCAACAGATGAATGGATGAGAAAAATGTGATATTTACCTGCGGTGTAGTACTACTGTGCTCCCAAAGGTGAAAAACTTTAGGAGTATGTAAGAAAATGGATTCCCCTTTTAAATCAGGATAATAAGTGAAATAAATCAAACACATAAGTTTAAAAAATCATGTGGTTTCTCTTACATAAAAACCTCAATATATAAATAAAGTGAAAATAAAAGACATAATGAGAAAAAAGCGAGGTAATCAATTGCAATCCAGCATAGACTATATATTTAAAGTATTATCTTGATTTAATATAATTTTTTGTTTTTGATTTAATATAATTTCTTGTCTTTTTGTGACAGAGTTCTGCTATGCAGTTCAGGCTGGCCTTGAGCTCACTTTATTGCCTCTGCTGGCTCAAACTCATAATGATCCTCCTGCTTCAATCTCATGAGTGCTGGGATTGCAGGCATGCACCACAGTGCCCCTTTTATTCTGTTAGTTTTATTGTCAATTGGTATATGTGATAATTAATTTTATATGGATTTAAAAAATAAATAATCTCACTTTGGCAACAAAAAATAAAAGGTGAGGGATGGAGAACAAAAAAGAATTGAGATGTGTTATATACAAGTACCAATTCCCCACAACGAATGTAGTCACTACGTATGGGAAGCATGTCTAATGAAATTAAGAATGTATTTAATTTTAAATTGAAAATTACCCAAGTGGCTATCTGAAGGCTTGCTTCCTGTGAGCATCCAGCATGGGCAGGGAGATGCAGCCAGATAGCCCCTGCATGCCCACCTATGCCATCAGAAGTCTTGATTCTTGTGGGCAGCCATTGCTGATCAGGAGAAGCAGACCAACATGCCCTTATGTGCCTGCTGCCATCAGGGAAGACCTGGTGTAGACATGCAAGCTGAGAGTAAAAGCATCCCTGCCAGCACACAACTCTGCCATTGGGGAAGCTTCACTGTAGCTGTCAGGGTGTGGAGTAGCACACCCCATGCCATGCTACCTCCCTGGGAACTTGAGTTCAGAGAAACGCAGATACCTGGCTCATTACCCTAAACTACAGAGGTGTAGTCAATATGGGAATTACTTGGGATCTCACAACTAGCTTTTTGGGAGGAACCCAGGAGAACATCAAGAAAAAGGAGCAAAAATCTATCTCAGACCTCCAGTCCACAGAGAACAAGTTTGGGAGATATCGTCATGGAATAAAGTGGAAGTCACTCACCTGACTTGAAGAGGATAGCAACTGAAGTAAAGAAACAACTTTATGAGACTAGAAAAGTAATCATATCTGAAATAGTGTCTCAGGTAGAAGAAGAAATCACAAACATAATGAAAAAAATTGCTGAGCATAGCTGAAGAAGACGTATAAACAAGGAGCATAGGAGAATAATGGAAACTTTCAATTATCAATGTAGGAAGGGGACAAAAAAAACCAGATCACCTATAAAGGAAAACCTGTCAGAATCACGTTAGACTTGTCAACATGAACCATCAAGTCAACAAGAGTTTGGAGGGAAATGTTTCAAGCCCTGAAAGAAAACAACTTCCAACGCAGATTGATGTACCCTGAAAAACTATCTTTCAAAATTGATGGAAAATAAGATACTTCCATGACAAAGAACAACTGATGTAATTCATGACACTACAGAGAATACTGAATGATATGCTAGAGATAAATATGACCATGGGCCCAGAAACAGCAGCAAAGGGGGACTGCCAGCAGGACAGGAAATTGAAGGAAGGTGAAAAGTGGAGGCCCAAAAGTAGAAGAATAGCATATAGAGATGAACAAATGCATGCCGGTTGTAATCATTAATCTAAATGGTCTCAATTCAGCACTAAAAAGAAACACAGGGAGAGTGGATCAAGAAACAAGCTCCATCAGTATACTGTATACAAGAAATACATTTAAGTCAAAAGAAAATTCATAGACTGAAAGTCAAAAGTGAGAAAACAGTTGCTTCACATAACAGGAGACCAGAAAAAATCAAGGGTAACTTGCCCATCAACCATTGAATGAATAAGAAAGATCCTGTATTTCCATACAATGGAAAGATACTCAGCTATAAATTAGGATGATCTTGATACCTCAAGATGCAACTGGAGATTATGCTTGTGGGTGAAGTAGCTTGGACTCATACAGGTGAATACAGAATTTTCTCCCTAGCATAAAATACTAAAGGAATTATTTGGATCCAAAAAGCACAATAAATATTATGAAACTGGTAGGGGAGGAAACACCTAAAAAGAGAAATCAGTAACCACTGTTAAATTCCTATTATCTTGTTTTGAATTATTGTATTGTTTTCATAATTTTGTTAGGCTAGGTTTTATTCTGTCTTGTTTCGTTAGATTTTACTGTGTCTGATGGTATGGGCAGCTATTTTGATGATAATGGGATGTATTATTTAACCATTGTTGACTGTGTGTTTTATTTTCTTTTAATTTATTATGTGTGATGGTATGGACAGCTATTTAGAAGAAAAAAGAGACATTATGGTCTATTTCCTATCATCTTTTTTTGAAGTCCTGTAAAGCCTTCATTGTTTTGTTTTGATTGGTTTTACTCTACTCTATTTTGGTTATTTTTATTATATATGATGGTGTGGACCGATATTTTAAAAAAACAAGAGACATTATTGAGTAACCATTATTAAGTTCCTATATTTTGGAAGTCCTATAATGCTGTCATTCTTTTGATTGGTTTTGTTCTGTTTTGTTTGATTTTACTGTGTGTGATAGTATAGGCAGCTATTATGAAGAAAACAAGAGACATTATGGTAGCCATTGTTGATTTCCTGGTGACTTGTTTTGAAGTCCTGTATCATTTGCATTGTTCTGTTGTGAATTGCTTTATTCTATTTTTTTTTTTTTGTACCGGGGATTGAACTCATGACCTTGCACTTCCCAGGCAGGCACTTAAACCACTGAGCTAAATCCCTATCCCTGCTTTATCCTATTTTGATATATTCTTTAAAATAAAAAATTACAAGAGAAAAATAAATTCTCTAAATGAGTGATTTTGAAAACAAATGAAGGTGAAATTATAGATACATTGCTACTGTGCTCAACAGATTTGAAATAGAATGTCTTAATACATAGAGTCTGAGTGAATTTACAGATCTGTTACTTCCAAAATATCCAAACACCAAATTAAGTATAGTTTTTCATACATGTAATCCTAGCTGACAGTTGGGAGTTGGAAGAGAGGAATGCAAATGAGGCCCAGCTGGGACAGTTTAACACTCAGAAAGTATCTGTCTCAAAAAAAAAATCAAAAATGGCTAATGATCTACTTCAGCATTACGACCTCTGTTTTCATTCTAGTTAATGAGAAATACATTGTACTCATTTGTTAGTTTCTTAACAGAAAGTGAATATATGCAATAGAATTTAAGTGCATTTTCTGTAAAATTTACATGGTCTTGCTGTAAATATTGAAAGCAAATTGAACAAAGAATTAACCTAAATGAGTCATTACAAATATTGATAATTTTTTTCAAATATTGTTGTATTTGCACAAGAAGAAAAATATGCTTATTCAAATGGAAAGTTGATATCAAGAAACATAAGAGATTTTTAATATTAATATTATTAATTGAATGTAACTAAAATAATATCTCTCCACATTCATGCATGTGGAGCAGGAGAATTAGTGTTTGATATTCTATTGTTGATTTGTTCACTAGATTATGCAAATAAATATTCACCTATAGCACTCTATCGTAGAAATCTATACAATTAGTGTTTGATAACTAAAGAAGAAATATAAGGTGAAACAATACAGAAATCCTTCTAATGCAAATCAGGTCTCACATAAAGAAAAGTCATTCAGTCACAATGAGAGTGAATAGAAGGCAGGCATAAAAGCTCACCATCTTTCTAGGGAAGAATTGCACAGGAAAGTACTGCAATCCAATCCTACACAACTTGTGCTAAAAGTAGTGCAAGCTTTCCAAAGCGGAATGATCTGCTTTGCATATTGTGGAGTGAAGTTTCTTTTGTATTATCTTCATGCATATAATATTATATTCATTTTTTTCTAGCCTCAGAAAAGTAAGATTGCATAAGATCTATATGGCCAACTTCAAAAGAACTCAAAGCACAAGCTCTCACTTGTGTTCTTTAGTGGAGGCATGAAGAATGAAAATTCCTCTCATCTCTACTGTGTATTTTTATTTGGAACACCGCCCACCAGTAATGTTTCCCTGAGCTATGCATCCAAAGGTTTTTGTTCTTGTGATGGCAGTGGTTTTGGCTGTTTTGAGAGTCTTCATCATGAAGAACTTTGAACTAAACTTACAACTGACATAAATCTCTATTGAACTAGTACTAAATGTTTTAGTTCTCAATATTCAGATATTTTTTTTCTTTTTTCACGTTAGTATTTTTACTGGATAAATATTCCTAAGAAGCTGAGAATCAAATAGTATTTTGTGTATCATCAAGAATTTTTAGTATTTTTCTGGACCTTCAAAGTGATAAAATAAATATGTAATCAAATAGCAAGAAAAAGAAAGAATTGACTGAACAAGCACATATAAGTATTTCATAGTGAAGAAAGTTGTTCATATTACAAATCCATGAAAAAAAAAATACAATAAAGGAAGATACCTACCAAAAAGTGTGTGAGTCAACCAAAATATAAATGCATGGGACTTATGAGTGTTTCCAATATAAAAATTTAAAATTAAACATTTTTGTGGAACTAGGAACTGCATAGCAACCATTAGTAGATTTATATTGATATGAAATAAGAAAAAATTTCAAATGGGAAGGGGAATTAGTGAGCAGGACTGGGAATGGAAGGAAAGGAAAAGAAACATGAGAAAGTAAAGATAAAATTGAAACAGCTTTTGTAAATAAGAGGGGAAGAGGAATTCATGGGAGGGGAGAGGAATAGGAGAAAAAAGGAACTGGCATATGAATGTATGGGTATGTATTCTCTATGATGAATGTGATCATTATGTATATCTCAGATGTACCAACAATAGTTATCAAATATTTTCATGATAGAACAATTAATAAAAATATCATCTTCTAGAAAATATGTAAAAGCATCTGAGAAAATAGTTTACACATGTTAACACTCACCAAATTTTTGTTCAAGTTGCCACAACTGTAATTAAATGTAAAATGAAGACGGTTTTTCCAACACAAAAGCAAAGACTTTAAAAGTATGACCTTTAAAAGTAATTTATAATAAACATGAAATGATAATTGCTAAAAATAATGTGTTTAATCTTTTAAACAAACTGAGGATGACAAAGAAAAGTAGTATTTCCTGAAATTCAGTTGTGTGAGGCATACAGAACTCCAGCCACCTACAACCAAAGCAAAGCTACACCCAGATGTATAATAATAAAGATATAAGAAATTCAATATAAAAAAGGAATATTAAAAGCCATCAGAGAAAAGAAAGAGATTACCTATAAAGGTAAGCCCATCAGGATCACGGCTGACTTCTCCACACAGACTATCAGGTCAAGAAGAGCTTGGAGGGATGTATTCCAAGCCCTTAAAGAAAATAACTTGCAGCCCAGATTGATGTACCCTGCAAAACTGTCACTAGAAATTAATGGAGAAACAAGATGCTTCCATGATAAAGAGGAACTGGGAGAGGTTGTGACCACCAATCCAACCCTACAGAGAATACTGAAGGATATTCTAGAAAGAGAGAGAAAAAAACACCAGGATTTTAGGAACAGTAGCAGAAAGGCCTCAATGAGTGGGGCAGGTAGTAGAATGAAGGAGAAAACTAGACAAACAAAGGCAGAAAAATAGCATAGCTGAAATGAGGCAGAAAAGGATAACTAGAAACTCTAACATAGATGGCCTTGATACACTATATTGTTAATAGTGCACCAGGATTTAAAATTCACATTACTCACACTACTCTGTTTAGGTGTATTATATTCTGTTTCAGTCATTCGACCTGTACTAGACTTGAGGGCACAGACAGTTATCCCAAAAATAACAGTATATAGTATGGTAATCATGCTTAATTTCCCATTAACTTAATCTAAAGCTCTGTAAAAGCCTTCACTGTTTTACCATGACCTATCATAATCAAATCTGGTTTGTTAGATCATTGTTTTGTATTGATAGATTTTATTCAAAGCTATTATGATTGATAGTATCAAGTTTGAGAGTATAGTAAACTGCACTTAAGATGACAACATTCACTATAATATCCACTATGATATGATTATTACCTGCCTTTGAAGTATTTTACTGTCTACAATGTCTTATTTTTACTAATATTGTTATGTACTGCTATATTCAATTATATTGCTATATTCAATTATGCCTGATGATATAAACAACTCTATTGAAGATAATAAGAAACACCACAGTAATCATTGTAGATCACCTTGTACTGTGGTTTTATACAACTTTTTCTTTTCATGTTTTTATAAGAATTTGTTTTGCTTTGTCTTGCTAAGTTTTGTTTTTCCCTCTAATACAGAAAGGATAGAAATACATGTAGATACTCATGCATGCATAGCTGTTTACACACTCACTGTTTGAATATCTACTTTGTATGCTTTAATTTTGTAACTTGAACAACTATATCTAAGAGGACAATATGTAATTTATCAGCCAGTGATTTCTTATTGTTTATCTTTTTTTTAAATTCTGCATTATCTCTACCCTTTACATCCTTTTGTTTCTCTTTAAATAATAAAAAAATTTAAAAAAACAAAAGTTTGATGGGGGTTAACAAGAAAGGTGGTGACAACACAAATGCCATTAAAATAAAAGAACTTCACAAATGATGGTAGAAAAGTTCCCAACGTGGATAAAGAATTTGACGTATAAATAAAGGATGCATAGAGAAAATCAAACAGCTCTAACTAAAATAAAACTACACTAAGATATATAATAATAAAGATTCCTGAAATTAAACAAAATAACAGAATATTAAAATGAGAAAAAAGAAAATATCCAACTATAAAGGAAAGACCATCAGAATCCTTGCAGATTTCTCCACAGAAACTTACCAGTCTAAAAACTTTCCAGTCCTGAAAAAACAACAGCTTCCAAACAATGTTGATGTACCTTGAAAAAGTATCTTTCAAAACTAATGGAGAAATAAGACACTTTCATGACAATAAAAAATTAAAGGCATTTATGACCTCCATACCACCTCTACAAATAATACTGAAAAATGTACTATATCAAGATAAAAATGACCACAATTCCAGAAATGACACAAAGCTATCACCAATCAGGGCAAGCTGTTAAATAGAGGGAAAAATAGGGAACCAACAATGGGGAAATAGCATGTTAAAGATAAACCTATACATATCAGCTATGACTATCAATATAAATGATCTCAATTCACCAATTAAAGAAAAAACATAGTAGTAGAATGGATCAAGAAACAAGATTTCACTATGTGCTATATACAAGGAACACATTTAACTCAAAAAAAATTCAGACTGAAAGTGAAAGGATGGAAAACAATCTCCCATGCAACAGGAACCCAGAAAAAAGCAAGGGTAGTTATTGTTTGTAAACAATGTGAACTTCAAACTAAGAATGAGCCAAAGAGATAAAGGAAGTCATTACATACTTGTTAGGGAAAAACTTAAAGAGAAAGAGATAACAATTATAAATATGTATGTACCAAATATGAAAACACTCAACTCTATAACAATTATTAATAGACATGAAAAGAAATAAAATGATTGTAATGGGAGACCTCAATACCTCATTATAGCAGAGACAGATCAACTAGACAAAAAAGGCAATGAAATTTCAAAACTGAACCAAACCTGAGAACAAATGGATTTAATAGATGCTTTCAGAGTATGTTACTGAAACCATCAGAATACACATTATTCTCAGCTACACTTGAAATAATCTCATGTATATCATCTGATCATAGTACAGTGGAATTGGAAGTTAATGGTAAAAGACACCACAAAAGCTCCATAAAAATATACAAATTAAATAACACCCTTATGATCAACCAGTGATACAAAGATGAAATAAAGGAAGAAATTAAACAATATATACAACTAAACAAGAAATCAGATACACAAGTCTAGAATTTATGGGACACAGTGATTGCAGTCCTAAAATGTAATCTTATAACATTGAATTCTCACATCAGGATCACATAGGAAGCACAGATAAACAACCTAATGTTACACCTCAAGCTTCTGGAAAAAAATGGGCAATTCAAACCCACAGACAATACAAGGGACAAAATTACAGAAATCCAAAACCAATTAATGCAATGGAGACCAAGAAAACAATACAAAGAATTAATGAATTGAAAACTTGGTTCTTGGAAGGATAAATAAAATTGACATCAAGACAATGTTTTCTAAAAAATAAAAGAAAGATTCAAACTCAGACATTGAATAATTATAAGGATGAAATCATTGCAGATCCTGTGAAAACTCAAAGAACCTAGAATACCTACAACAAAAATCTTTAGTATCATAGGAGGAGAAACACAGAAGCAGTAGACAGATCCTTAAATAAAGTCAAACTGAACTTAAAAGATACAAAATTTTGAATAATCCAATATCAGCTAATGAGACAGAAAATGTGATTTAAAACATTCCAATAAAGAAAAGCCCATGTCCTGAAGGATTGACTGCTGAGTTCTACAAGAAATGTAGAGAGGATTTAAATCCAACACCACTCAAACTCTTCAATGAAATTGAAACTGAAGCAATATTCCCTAAGTCATTCCAGTAGGCAAGCATTATGCTGATACCAAAATAAGAAAAATATCCATCCAAAAAAGTGAACAAGAGGATGATCTCCCTAATGAACATAGATTCAAAAATCCTCAATAATATAGAAGCAAACAGAATGCAGGAATTCATCAAGAAGATTACACACCATGACATAGTGTGATTTATCCCAGGAGTGAATGAATGGTTCAACATATGTAGATCAGTAAATATAATACATCATATCAACAGAATCAAGAACAAAAATATTGTAATCATCTCAATACTTGAAGAAAAAGCTTTTTAATAAAGTCCAACACTATCTCATGATAAAAAAACATGCAAATAATTGGAATAGAAGGTCTTTATATTCAATCTCAAATAAGCCTGTCATGAAAAACAGTCAACATCAAACTAAATAAATGAAAATTGAAAGCTTTCACTCTAAAATCATGAAAATACAAGGATGTCTACTACCACCACTCCTTTTCAATGTAATTCTGGAAATATTAGCAACAGCAGTTAGACAGAAGAGAGAAATAAAAAAAATAATTATAAAGAAGGAAGAATTTTAACTATCCTTATTTGCAGATGACATGATAGTCTACCTAGAAAATAAAAAAAAATTCCATCAAAAGTCATTTATAGTTACTAACCAATTCAATAATGTAGTTGGATACAAAGTCAGCACTCACAAATCAATAGCATTCTTGTGCACAAGTAACAAACTTTCTGAGAGGACAATTAGTGAATCCACACCCTTTGCAATAGAATTCAAAAAATAAAATACTTAAAAATCAATCTAAAAAAAGAAGAAAACAATATATACTGAAAATTACAGCACACTAGAAAAGGACATTGAAAAGCATATCTGAAAAAGGATTCTTTGCTCATGGATAGAAAGCATCAGCATTGTGAAAATGGCCATATTCCCAAAATTGTTACACAGATTTAATGCAATCCCAATGAAAATACTATCAACATACCTCAGAGAATTTCATTACCTTTCTTAAAATTTATCTGGAATCAGAAGACACCTCGAATAGCAACAAAGGCAAGGCAGCAGGTATCACAATCCCTGGCTTGAAATTATACTATAAAATTACTGTAAAAAATAAGCATGGAAAAAAATAAACATGGTACTGCAAAAAAAAAAAAATCAAAACCTACACTTGGTGACCAGTTGAACAGATTACAAGAGGTAGAGAGAGTTACAACCACACTCAGTAATGAATATCTTTGACACAGGAGCAAAACATATTCAGTGGAAGAAAGATACCCTCCATAATCACTGGTGCAGTGAAAACTAGCTGTCTACATGCTGAACACTAATCGAGAACTATGTCTATCCCTGTGCATTATTCTAATGTCAAATTGGATCAAATATCTAAATATTAAAACAAAAACTCTAAATACACTGAAAGGCAAATTAAGTAGAAATATTGGAGACATAGGGAGAGACAGAAGCTTCATGAACAAAGCCATATCAGTAAGAGAAACACTTCACAGAATCAACAACTGGTAGCTCATGTTAGTAGACAGATTTGCACATCAATAGAAATCACCACCACAGCTAAAAGAGAACTCACACGATGGGAAAAAAAATTTGCCAAGTGACTGTCATACAAAGGCTTTCTATATATAAATAATAGGGAAAAACTCAGACCCCCTGCTCCAAGTTCAAAGACACAATCCAATAGTAGGCAGCTGAAATTAATAGATGCTTCTCAAAAGAATTACAAATGGTTAATAAATATGAAAAAAATGTTCCAAGTCATTGATAATTCATGAGATGCAAATTAAAGTAGCACCAAGATTTTATCTCACTCCAGTAAGAATAGCTATCATCAAGGAAACAACCAATAATAAATGTTGGAGGGACTGTGAAGCAAAAGGAACCCTGATGGTGGTAATGTAGACTGGAGCAACAAATATGGAAAACAATGTAGAGATTCCTCAAAAAACTAGGATTAGGGTTTGCATCATTCAACCTGGCTATTCCTCATCTGAGTATTTTCATCAAAGTAATAAAAATACCACTCCACAACAATATATGTCCATCCACTTTTATAATGTCATATTTGTAATAGCTAAACCTTGGAAATAACTCAAATGCTCAATAACCAAAAATAGATAAAAGAGATGTGATATTTTTATACAATTCAGTATTATTCAGCTATAAAAGTAAATGAGACATTTATTTGGGAATAGGTGCAGCTTAAAATCATATTCATAAGTGAAATAAATCAGACTTGCACAGGTGAACATCATATTGGGTCCACTGTGTAAAAAGCTGGAAAAATAATAAGAAATATATAACAGATATTGTGAAATGGGAAGAAACTACTCAAAAAGAAAGAGTAACTGGGATTGGAGAAAGGAGATAAGAAGAAAGAGAAAAAAAATGAATACATATATATTATATAATAGTTAAAAGTTATGCTGCTAGTTGCTGTTAGTTCATTGAAAAGATACGTTTGTACCTATATTTTTTGATTAATATCTCATTACTTAAATCTCATGATATAAGCAACTACTTTGAAGATAATATGCAATGTACTAGCCATTTTTAGTCTTATCCTGTTTTGAAACTTTGCACTATTGGTTTTATAAAAAGGCTTATACTCAATCAAACTATTAAAATATGCAAATATCACAACATTACATTACTTGCAATCAATTTTGGGGACTTACTTAAGGTAAAGATTAAGGAAATAATATTTTATTGCAAGACTGGCTAACATGGCAATTATGTTTCTAGTTGATTGTTTGATATTAAAAGTAAAAGCATTTTAAAACATAGATATATTTGAGCCCAGCTAATTTCATTCACAGAATTCATTTCCTATAATCAAAGGAAATGATATATGTCTCTCTATTTGTATACTACAATCTAACATCTGTCAAATAAATATTATCTTCCTTATAGTAGAGACATAAGAAACCAGTTAGAAATTTAGGAAGCTCCAAATGGTGAGAAGCAGTGAATTTTAGCTATCTTATAGGATATATCATGGAGGTAGAAGTGTCTTCATGAACCTATTGATGTATATGTTAACATATTTGTCTTATGTTAGTGTAAGAAAAGTTTTCAGCACCATAGAAGCAGTACACTCAGCTTCTAACGTAGTACCTATATATGAATACAGAAAAGTCAGATATATGATTGTGGCTATTTTAGTTTTTCAAGCCATAGCATTTCTGAATACATGGACAATCTCTTCCTGTGAATCATTACACTTATTTTTTGCAATACATTGTTGATATAAAGAGAAAAAATATATATGTAACATTTTTTCCATGACTCATTTTATGTTTCCTTCTGGTTTCAGGAAAAATAAATTATTTCTAGTGTTTCCCATAATACTCTTTCCCAGTGGGCAAGTCAACCTGCATATTTAAAGCTGTGGGAATTGCCAAGATGACCGTTGCAATCACTGATGGAGTTTATCATGTGTGGGAATGAAACTGGGCCAACATAACAGCAGAGTAATTCCCTGAGCTCGGGTAAATGGAGAGCAGAGCAAAACAGAGAGAGAAATTAGATTCTCTCCTCCCTGATAAAATAATGCACTCTCTGTCCAGCATACTTGAAATATTATTGAAATCGAAGGACACTTGCTGTCTGACAAGTTCCTTCTCCTCCACTATCTTCTAGAATTGGGGATGACCAAATCTAGAATCCTTAGATTTGTTTCCACAATGCTTCCCTGTGCTGGTTCTGTCTCTTACTCATGGACACCCAGGGTCTGATCCTAATATTTTGATATGAAATCCCTTTGGCCCATGTAGCATTAAGAAGCATGCAGATCCTCATAACCAGTGCAAAACCACATTGAAGTAATCCCTACACACAGGGTTCTGTCCTGATTAAATTAAGAACGTTTCTCACCATTCTTAACCAATGTGTTAATTATTTTTAAAAGTTTTCAAGGACTTGACAGCAGGCTCCTATGATCCACCCACTTTCTATTCCTGACTTTTTGTCACTGAGTACAGCACCCCACAGTTGCTACCAGAATTATAGCACATGAAAGGGAAACATCAATAAAGACAATAGATAACATAGTTTGAAACAGTGTGTACAGAAAATACTCCTGTCACATATAATATCACCTGCTGTAGTGCCAGTATTCCAGAGACCTGGGTAGAGGGGATACTTAAACTGATGATATTATTGGTATTGTAGGTAATATGAAGAGACACTGTCTCAAATATCATTACATTGTGGGTATCAAGAAATAAAAGTATAAACAGACATTGGAACATCCTAATGAAAATGAAAAATGTACACACACAATCTATGGAACTTAGGGGTCAATATTTCTTAACCTGCCATTACTCCCAATTACAGGAGCATTTGTGACTTCAACTTCTGACAAGACCCAATCAATAATTGTGTCAGTAGTATCCCATTCCATACAGGGGCAGAATGAATGATCTAGAGTCCACTGAATCTTTGCAAAATCCATTAATAAATTACATATTTGTCTATAAAACTGATGTCATAGTGTCTAAGAACAAAGAATGTCCATTTGTTCACATGAGGAAGACTCAATCTGGAGGCTGAAAACCTTATGATGAATTATGCCTTATTTGTGCTCTCACTTGTAGATTCACAAGTCACAGAGGACACACTGCATAAAGGCATGACACGCACATTATGGAAATGTAACAATATCTAGAGTACTATCTCCTCTAGCAGGAGGATTATGAATGACAGTGGACATTCTGTAAGGATACAAGATTTTTATGCATAATTAAATAAAATTATAAGGCAATGATTTATATCAAAACAATACTTTGTGGCAGCTGCTTGGCGCTGATTACAGCAGCTTTTTATTCTAAAGACGATCACTTATTATGCTACACAGCAGTGGCTCAAACTTGGGAGGAGGGCCTGAGATAAAATAACAAGATACAAGGTGATGATGTATCCCATGGTTTCCAACCCTGAAAACAGCAAGCTATCAGCATAAAAATTCTCTTCCCAGTTTTAAAAGCTGAGAGAAATTACAGTTAAATTCAAAATAATTCCTGGACATACTTTACCTATATGAGTGGAGAGGACAGGTCAGCTATATATTATCCACAGGTAAATGTGGATGTAATCAACCACAAATACTTAGGCACTATGCTTCCTGATAACAAACAAGAAACTAAATACATCAAAAAAGACACTAATGAGATGATAAAGTAGTCCTACAGTGGCTTTAATTGTGAGATACCACTGTAGTATATATATAAAAATGGGAGAAAAGTCCCCCAAACACCACATCTCCATCCTTGTACACACTTATGCTCCTTCTGCATGGGCAAAATTCATTTTGAAAATTACACACTATGATGGGAAGCTGCAGGAAAATGAACCCAACAATCAACAGGAACAAAAATCAACAGGAACATCTTAGGCAAAATTTATTTTCAAAATTACACACTATAATGGGAAGCTGCAGGAAAATGAACCCAACAATCAACAGGAACAAGAATGTCTACATTACTGTCCAAGTGAACCAGAATCTTGCTATGTCAGCCATGGAAACATATATATTATGTGTATGTGTTTTTTTTTATTTTTTTTATTTTTGATTGAAGAGAACACTTGTTCTCTGGACAAATTTCAGCAAACCCACCCAGTGGACCACAGAGCAATTGGCACCATTTGCCAACAGGGTACTGCATCTGAGGCCTGGTGTCAAGGAAGTAAATATAATTTGAAAATTACATATGAGTATCATTCTGTCCTCCTATAGGCACAATGACTCAGCCAAGTCCACTGATAGCAATCACACAGTGGCCACCTCCCCTGGGCAGCCTGTCTCACTAATCCTCTTGGAATGTTACCAACACAATGCACTAGAGGTGCAAGCATAGGTGTTTAAAAAAATGGTTTGAGATAGCCAGTGCTCAACCAAGAATGCATGTATTTTATGAAAGCTATAGAACAAGAAAAGGCATAATAGCCTCAGTGACCTAGGTTTATTGCCTCAACTGATTATTTAGAGTATGGTCCATGCTTGTCATCGTAGCAGTCACTTATGTTGAAACTCACATCCACATATGTCTTATTTGAAAGCCACTTACAATGAGGGTAGAAAATATATATATATATCAGTAACTCAATATTAATGCCAAGGTAGGTATAATTTTTTGTTTTATTTACATTAATACACATCTGCAGTGCATGAAGTTTATATATAAGCATCTTGCAGAATCATTTACATAACACAGCTTGTTCCTTTGTCTAGTTTGGTTCCTTTCCACTTCTCTTCCTGTTGCTCTAAATCCTCTTCCTCTTTTTCATTGCAGTTGATATTGATATTATTATTGTTCTGAGGGTAGAACTCATGACCTTGTACTTACCAGGCAAGCACTTAACACACAAATTAATTCCCTGCCCACTTTTGATACTATTAATTGTATTTAATGTTTAGGGCATATAAATTTCACATTCATTGAAGTAGGTTCCTGCACATGGTGTATCATTGTTCTACTTCTTTCTCCTTGCCCATCACATTCTCCTGTCACCCTCTATCTTTAGGATCACTTGCTACTTATAAGTTTCCTGGTACAGTGTCTCCTTCTAAACCATCATTAATTTTCAACTTCGTAGTTTGCCATCTGTAAGTGAGAGAAGCTCTATGGAGTGGTGGTGAATCTATATTACATGTGCTGTAGTAACCACTGTTATCATAGGAAGTTCTGAAATGCTTGCCATCACTGCTTTATATTTAAATTTATACCTTAGTTATTTTACTCCTCATTACCTTTTCCAAGGGCATTCATTTTACTAGGGATGCCTCAAATTTGTCCTTTCTAACTGAATACTATTCCATTATGCAAACAAACCACATTTTCTTTATCCAGTCATCTGTTGATGGCTATTCAGGCTGCATCTAGGGTTCAGCTGTTAGAAATTGTGCTTTGAAAATATTTTGATGTATGTATTGCTGTACTATGATGTATCAAATACTTTGTTAAGATACCTAGAAGATAGTATTGTATATGAAATTTATAATGTTTCTTTGTGAAATATCTGTACTGATTTAGCTCATGATTTTATGACTTTACATTTACATAAAAATGTAGGTGAGTCTTTTTATCATTACAGCATCAGCATTTGATCCTTTTTCACTTCTTGTTGATTCTCATTCATTTTATCATTTTAAAAATTTTATTATTATTATTAACTTTTTCTCTTTAAACATAGTAAAATCCAACAAAACAAAACAGAACAAAGCTAATCAATACTATGCAGCAAAACTGGTATAGAAATTCAAAGCAGGAGAGTAGGGAAAGGGATTTAGCTCAGTGGCTTGAGTGCTTCCTTGGTAAGTATGAGATCCTGAGTTCAATCCTTGATACAATAAAAAAAAGCAGGATTGTTGGGAAACAACAATAGCTACCATAATATATCTTATTATCATCACAGTAGCTGTCCATTCCATCAGGTATATCAAAATGAAATAAAAAACAAAATAAAACCAATGAAAACAGAATATTGAATAAAGCTAAACAGTTAATCAGAACAAAACAAAAAAGTGAAAAAAATATTGGACTTCAAAGTCAAGATAGAAGGAAACTTTCTATATTTGCTTTATTGCATGGCATCATCCTCCAAAGAGATGCTCAGATGATTGGCCTCAGGCCTGAAAAAACAACCAAACAATATAAGAATGTAGTTGCTTTATGTAACTTAGTTGCTATCAATTCAGCCTGTCCTCCAAATCAGCCAAAGGGAGCATAGTCTTTGATTTGATGGGATGCAAAAGGGAGCATAGTCTTTGATTTTCAGCCTATGTGCCAGTAGTCTAATGGAAGGTGCTATGTGACTTTTTTCTACATGGAACTCACATAGCCTGCACAGCTTACCAGAAAGGCTGGATAATTGATTTCTCAGTTTGTCTTCCCAGTCTCAACATGGCTAATTTTGGGGAGGTGCTGGATTTTGTCCTAAATTTTATTTGAGAAAAAATAAAACCAAACAAAGCAGAATAAAGTAAATCAGAATAGAACAATGCAAATGACACAGGACTCCAAAATAAAACTACAGGAAATAAACAATGGTGTATCTTGTTTTTTTTCAAAATAACTGCCTATACCATGACACACAATAAAATCAAACAAAAAATAGAACAAAACCAATCAAAACAAAATAATGAAAGCATTAGAGGAATTCAAAACCAGATAATAGGAAATCAACAATGGCTATAATAATATTTTGTTTTTTTCAAAGTAATTGTTCAAATATTCACACATAATAAAATCAAACAACACAAAACAGACTAATACCAACCAAAACCAAATAATGAAAGCATTGCATGACTTCAAGACAAGATAATAGAAAATGAAAAATGGAAACCATGTTTCTTTTTTTCCTACAAAATAGCTGTGCATATGGTCACACATAATAAAATTGAAAAAACAAACCAGAGTAAAACCAATGAAAACAAAAGAATGAAAGCATCATAGCACTTTAACACAAGTTAATAAAATTAGAAATGTAATTGAAAGCTTACTAACAGAACCCTGGGCACTGAACTTATGCTGGTTGAACCCCAGTCACACAGGGAAACCTTGGAACTTTGCTCCCAGCTGGTAAGACCATGCTTCACATCTGAAATCAACATAGGATGCATGGGAGATCCCCATGGGTCTAACTGGGCCACACTCAATGAACTCCAAGCAGCTAGCATGGGCCTGAATTCAGTCCCATACTTGGAACATGTAAGGGTTGAATCCCAGCACATGGGGAAGTCTTGGAATGATGCCCCCAGGTGGTAAGACCAAACCCCACATCCAAAATCACTGGGCAATGTGAGGGAGGTCCCCAAAAACCTAACAGAGCCATGCCCAGTACACTCCAAGGAGCAAGCAGGGCCCTGAATTCAGTCCCAGGCTCTGAATATGTGCAGGTTGAATCCTAGCACACAGAGAAGCCTTGGAACATTGCTCCCATGTTATAAGACAAGACTCCACATCTCAAATCACAGGAAAATACATGGGAGGTTGCCATGGGTCTAACTGGGCCATGCCTAGTGAACTCTAAGTGGCTAGTTGCCTGCAGTCTGCCGTGGGAGCCAAAACTGGGCCAAGTGATTCCCAGCACAGAGGGGAAGCTCTGAAATGTCACTGGAAACCTCTACATATCAGAAAATGACAAAATGAAAGATCAAAGTGCAATCTCAAACTTCCAGCCCAACCACACAAGCTTAGGAGACATGGATGCAGAAGAAAATATAAGGAATGAACCTGAAATTCCTGAGATAATAACAACTGAAGTAAAGAAACAACTCCAGAAAGCTATAAAAGAGCTCAGATCAGAAATAATCTCGAATGTAAAAGAAGAAATGATAACTGTAATGAAAGAAATGCTGAACACATCCAAAGAAGACATTGTCAATAATTAGAGGAACAATGCAAAAAATGGAAAGCCTGAATGAACAATATAAGAAGCAATTAAAATGCAAGCAGAAGATTCAAATAGATATATAGGAAATAAAAAATTCCATAGAAACTTGGCCAATCTGTCTCAATGAAAGTGAAAATAGACTTTCAGATCTCAAAGACAATATTGCAGCTAGTGAATAGGAAAGGAAAGATCTCTAAAAAATAGCAAGGATCCAGGAAATAAAAATTCAACTTCAAGATGATGCAAAGAAAAACAACATAAGATTGATAAGTATAAACAAAAAGGAAGGTGACAACAAAACCAATATCAAGAGGCTATTTACAGAAGTAATAGCTGAAAATTTCCCAAACATGAGAATGGAAACTGACAAAGAGATCACTGAAGACAGAGGAACTCCAAATAACCACAACTAGCATAAAACTACACCCAAACATATAATAATCAACATCACAGAAATCCAACATAAGAACAGAATATTAAAAGCTGCTAGAGAGAAGAGACAGATCACCTATAAAGGAAAGCCTATCAGAATCACAGCAGACTTTGCAACACAAAGAATGAAGTCAAGAAGAGCATGGAATGAAGTGTTTCAGATCATAAAGGAAAACAACTTCCAACTCAGAGTGATGTACAATGAAAAATATCCTTCAAAATGGATGGAGAAATAAGATATTCGCACCACAAAGAACAGCTGAAGAACTTCATGACCACCAAAGTAACCCTGCAAAGAATATTGAAAGACATTCAAGATAGACATAGGAAAAAAAACCACTGAGCAAGGCAAACAACTAAACAGAGTGGAAAGGTAAAGAATCAACACCAGAAAGATAACATGTCAAAAGTAAACCAATATATGATAGTTATAGCCATTAATGTAAATGACATCAATTCATCAATTTAAAGAAACAGACTAGCAGAATTGATCAAGAAACAAAACCCAACCATATGCTGTACACAGTAAAACCCAAAGGAATCTCATAGACTGAAAGTCATCTAACCCCAAAGGAATCTCATAGACTGAAAGTCAAAGGATGGAAAACACTCCATGAAACAGAATCCCCCCCAAAAACCCCAGGAGTAGCTGTTCTGTTTTCAGAAAATGTGAACTTCAAGCCAAGAATGATCCAAAAACATAAAGAAAGTCACCACATACTAGTTAGGGGAAAACTTCAATAGGAAGAGACAACAATCTTAAATATCTATGCACTGAATTTGGGAGCAAACATATATACAAAACAAATATTAATGGAAAATAAAATTCAAATAAGCAATAACACAATTATAACAGACCTTAACGTGTCATTGACACAAAGGAACAGGTGAACAGAAAATCATCAAAGAAATAACAAATGATTCACACCTGTGAACAAATGGACTTAGTAGAAATATACAGACTCAACAACATCAGAAAATATATTCTCCTCAGCAGCACATGGAACTTTCTTTAAAATAGACCATATACAAGCCCACAGAACATGCTTAAGTAAATGCAAAAGAATTGAAACTATACCATGCATGCTATCAGATCATAACACCATGAAACTAGAAATTAATGAAAACAGAAACTGCAGAAACCTACCAACACATTGAAATTGAATAAGACACTCCTGTGCAATCTGTAGGTGATAGAGGAAATTAAAGAAGAAATTAAACAATATTTATAGAAATTAAACTATATTTGTAGGCAAATGGAATTACAAATACATCTTACTGAAACCTATGGGACTCAATGACATCAGTCCTCAGAGGAAAATGTATTGTGGTGAAGTCCTTCACCAGGAAAACAGAATTAACATAAGTAAATTACCTGATGCTACACCTCAAACATCTACAAAAAGAAAAGCAGGTCAAGCATAAACCAAAAATAAGGGAGGAAATTATAAAGGTCAGAGCAGAAATGAATGCAATAGAGAGTAAGAAAACAATAAATCAAATCAATAAATCAAACAGTTATTTCTTTGAAAGAATAAATGCGATTGACAGGTCTCCAGCCAACCTTATTAAAAAAAGAAAAGAAAAACCTTAATAGGAGTATGCAATAAGGAATAAAACAAGGAATATACAATAAGGAATGAAAAGAGTGAAATCACTACAGACCCTGTGGAAACACAGAATTCTTCAATACCTATTTTGAAAACTACTACTCTCATAGGCTTGATTACACAGAAGAAATGGACAGATTCCTAGAGACATATTAATTACCAAAGCTGGATAAAGAAGATGTGAAACTGCTGAATCACCCAATTTCAATTAACAAAATTGAAAATACAATTAAATCCTTACCAACAAAGAAAGGCCAGGTCCAGAAAGATCCACTGAAGAATTCTACAGGAAATTAAAAGAAGATTTAATGCCAACACACCTCAAACTCTTCAATGAAAATGAAAGGGAAACAATTATCTATAACTCATTCCTGGAAGCAAACACTACTCAAATACCAAAACCTGAGAAAGACCCAACCAAAAAAGAGAACTACAAGCCATTCTCCCTAATGAACACAGATGCAAAATCCTCAATAATTTTTTTTTGCAAACAAAATGCAGCAAATCATCAAGATTATATACCACAGCCAAGTAGGATTCATCCCAGGAATTCAGGGATGGTTAAACATACACGAATCAAAAAATGTAATCCACCATATTAATACAACCAAAATTAAGAACCACATAATCATTTCCATAGATGCAGAAAAAGCTTCTGATAAGTTCCAACACTTATGCATGATAAAAACCTTACAGAATATTGAAATAGATGGTCTTTACCTCAATATGATAAAAGTCATCTATGACAAACCAACAGCCAGCATTACATTAAATGGCCAAAACCTGAAATCCTTTACCTTAAAATCAGGAAAAAAACAAAGATATCCATTATCACCACTCCTATTCAATATAGTGCTTGAAATACTAGCCAGTGCAATTAAATAAGAGAGAGAAATAAGAATAAGGATAGGTAAAGAAGTTAAATTACCATTATTTGCAGGTAACATGATACTTTACATTGAAGACCTCCAAAACTCCATTGAAATACTCCTAGGCAAAATAAATAAATTCAGTAATATAGCTGGATACAATGTCAACACTAAAAAATCAATAGAATTCCTATACAATAACAACAAAACAACTGAGAGAGAAATAAGAGAAGTCACACCCTTCATAATAGCATCTAAAGATGAAATAATTAAGAATTAATCTAACAAAAGAAGCAAAATATCTATTCAGGAAAATTATAATACCCTGAAAAAGAAATCAAAGAGGCCTCAGAAAATTGAAACAAAGACTTTGTTCTTGGAAAGGAAGAATTAACTTTGTGAAAATGGTCATTCTCCCAAAATTTGTATACAGATTCAATGCAATTCCAATGAAAATACCACCAAAATACCTGAGATCTAGAGAAAGACCTCCTAAAATTCATCTAGAACAAGAAGAGTCCTAGAATAGAAAAGGCATTTGCAAGCAACAAAGGCAGGAGGCATCACAATTTCTGACTTGAATTTTTACTACAAAGGTACTGTAACAAAATCAGCATGGTACTGGTATAAAAACAGACCTCCACATCAATGGAATAGATTAGAAGATACAACTACAACTACAAACACACTCAGCCACCTTATCTTTGATAAAGGGGACAAACATTTTCACTGGAAGAAAGATAGTCTCTTGAATAAATGGTGCTGAAAAAATTGGCTCTCCATATGCTAAAAACTACAACTAGACTCATTCCTATCACCATGTGCTAAACTAAAGTCTAAATGGATCAAAGAAATATTGAAGACACATGAATAGGTAGAGAATTCATGAACAAGAATCAAACTGCACTGAAAATACTTTCCTGAATCAATAATTGGGATCCTGTCCTATTAAAGAGTTTTTGCATGTCAAAAGAAATCTTCAGCATAGTGAAAAGAAAAACCACAAATTGGGAAAAAAAATCTTAATGAACAGTCCCTCAGACAAAAGACTTCTGTCCAGAACATATAAAGAATTAAAATAATTACATCCTCAAAATTCAAAGACCCATCCCAAAAATGGGCATCTGAGATGAATATACAGTCCTCCAGTGAAGAAATAGAAATGACAACTAAATACATGAAAAAATTTTCAGCATCATTGGTCATTAGTGAAATGCAAATTGAAACAACATTGATGTTCCATCTCACTCCTGAAAGAATGGCCAGGATAAAGAAAACAACCAACAACAAACACTGGAGAGGCTGCCAGGAAAAAGGAACTCTTCTGCGCTGTTGATGGCAGTGTAGACTGGTGCAATTACTGTGGAGTTAAGAATGGAGATTCCTCAAAAACCTGGGATTGGAAGTCCCATTTGACCCAGCTATTCCACTTCTAGGCATATACCCAGAAGTACTGAAAACATCTTACCACAGTGATATATGTGCACCCATGTTTATAGCAGCACAATTTGTAATAGCCAGATCTTGGAAACAACCTAAATGCCCATCAACTGAGGAATGGATAAAAGAGATGTGGTATTTTTGTACAATGGACTACTACTCATCTATAAAGAATGATCACATTGAGATATTTATGAGTAAATGGATGCAACTCGAGACCATACTCATAAGTGAAATAAATCAAACTCACATGTGTAAACACCATATAGTCTCCCTAGTGTAAGACATGGTAAGAGTACATAAGATATGAAACACTTAATAAATACAGTGAAAGGATAAGAATCTGCTTAAAGGGGAAAAATAATGTCAGAGAAAATGAGGAAAAAGAAAAAGGAAATGAAAAGAATAAATATCTAAAATTATACAAACACACTAAGATAGCTAAGATGATTGTGCTACAAATTCTCTAGGTTATTGGAACAAACATTCATTAGATTGGAACAATTATGCATATTATTGTATGGTATTCTGAGGAACTGTTGAAGATCATTATGTAAAATAACAACCCTAGTTATGCTCATCCCACCTTGTTTTGTAGGCCTATATTGTCAGTTGTGGACTCTATTGTTTATGTCTTTTTCATTTCATGTTTTTCTAGGAATTTGTTTTGTTTTGTCTTGTTTTGTTTTATTTTTTCCTCATACCGAAAGGATAGGTATACATGTAGAGACTAATGCTTCCATAGAATTACTCCTAAAGAGTTTATGAGAACTGATTATATAATGCAGAATGAAATGAACAGCTACTTTGAAGAAAAAGAGAAACTAAGGTACCCTGTGCTTATTCCATAGCATCATGATGTGAAATCCAGGAATGTTATTATACTTTGTTCAGAGTGATTTTAGTCTGTTTTGTATTGTTTAATTTCAACATACATGAAGATAGGGACAGCTATTTTGGAGAGAATGATAGACGTGGTAGCCATTGTTGACTTCCCTATTGTCTGGTTTTGAAGACCTAAAATGCCTTCATTATCCTGTTCTGATCAGTTTTATACTATTTTGTTTTGGTATGAATTCATTGTATGTGAATATATGGACAACTATTTGGAAGAAAACAAGAGACAATATGATAGTGAAAATTTCCTGTTGTCTTTCTTTGAAATCTGTGTCTCTTACATTGTGTTCTTTTGATCTGTTATCTTCTGTTTTGTTGTGTTTAATTTTACTCTCTTTAAAATAAAAAAAAATTTTAAAAGCTTACCAACAAAGAAAATCCCTGGTCCTGAAGGATTCACAGCTGAATTCTATAAGAAATTAAGAGAAGACTTAATGCCAACACTCTTCAAACTGTTCAATGAAATTGAAAGGGTAGCAATTTTCCCTGACTCATTCCTTTAAACAAGTATTACCTTTTGGACACAAGTATGAAGCAGCTCAGAGCTTTATTTAAAATGAACTGATTGGCTTTCTATGTTTATCTGTGAGTCTGTCCTAAGCCTTGGCCCCTTGCCTGTTGATAGGAGTTGATTCATAGTTAATAATTGGTCCTGGCTGAGGCCTTTAGTGGCCTGTGAGGTCAGAGATACCTCAAAGGGCAAGATAAGAGCACAGCTTCAGAAACTTGGCTCAAACATTAATTAAGCAGATAGAGATTACAGCTGCAGAAATTATTCCTACAGCCTCACTCCTACCATGTCATCATATGATAAGATGGTTCTCCTAAATTGATATGATTTATTATTTGGAGTCATCCTTGAAGTGACTCTCAAGGTCCTGCTCATTACCTGCAGTTTCCTCAGTTTCTCTGCTTTTTGTTTTGGACCTAATAAAAAGTGGCAGTCCAGAGAAGTCTTTGTCTTTGCCCTCAGGGTCTTTAAATCAGCTAAAGGGTTTTGACCATCCTGTAGCCCTAAATTCATACTTGTCTTATTTTATTTTACCCTTCATTGTACACTCATTTGGGAGACTGGTGATCTAGATCAGGTCCTGATAATTACCCTAATATCAAAATCAGAGAAAGACCCAAACAAAAAAGAGAACTACAAACCAATCTCCCTAATGAAGACACATACAAAAGTCCTCAATAAAATACTGCAGGTGGACCATGTCTAGCCACCTTTATTCAAACAGGGGACCAGGCCCACACCAAGAGGGGAGTTAGGGCTTCACTGAGAGAGGAGCCAGGCCCACACCATGAGGGGAATTCCAGCTCACCTTCACTGGCCCAGGGAGAGTTTTGGACATCACTCCCAGTGCTTGGGTACCCTCCCAGCACCCTAGGACACTGGACTGGCCTGGAGAGGTTTCACAGGCTTGAATGTACTACACCCAGTGACCTTTATTCAACCAGGAGCCCAAAACCAGTCCAAGAGGGTGTTAGGCCATGCAGTGAGGTAAGTTCCAGCTTCCCAGTGTGGGGCCATGGAGAATTTGGGACATCACTCCTGGTGCTGTGGTGCCCACCCAGCTCCCTAGTACACTGGACTAGCCTGGAGAGATTTTTCAGGCTTGAGTGGACCACACCCAGTGACCTTTATTCAACCATGAGAACAGACCCATGCTGAGAGGGGAGTTAGGCCTGTAAGGGGAGTTAAGCTCACGCAGTGATGTAAGTTCCAGCTTCCCAGTTCTGGCCTGTGGAGAATTTGTGACATCACTCCCAGTGTGTGGGTGCCCACCCAGCCATCTAGGACACTGGACTAGCCTTGAGAGGTTTCCAGGGCTTGAGTGGACCATGCCCAGTGACCTTCATTCAACCAGGGGAGTTAGGCCTGCACCATCAGGGCAGCTGATGCCTGTGAGTCCCAGGAAGCAAGGGTTCAGGAGGTGATTTCCAAAACACCCGGGAAAGTTTTGGAACATCACTCAAAACACAGAATTATAGGAAAATGACAAAACAAAAGACTAAAATGCAATCTCAAGCATCCAACCCAACCCAAGAAAGCCTGGGAGCCATGTACATAGAAGAAAATACTAGTAATACACTTGAAATACATGAAATGATGTCAACTGAAATAAAGAAGCAAGTAAGGGAAGCTATGAGGGAACTCAAATGAGAAATAATCTCCCAGGTAAAAGAAGAAACAATAAAAGTAGTGAAAGAAATACTGAATCATACAAACAAGACACAGTTAAAAAATTAGAGGAACAAAGCAAAAACATAGAATCCCTGAATGAACAGCATAAGAAACAAACAGAATACATGAAGCAGATTCAAAGAGATACACAGGAAAAAAAAATTCTATTGAAAGTTTCCAAAACTGCCTCAACAAAAGTGAAGATGGAATTCCAGACCTCAAAGATAAGATTGCAGCTAGTGAACAGGAAAAGAAAGATCTTTTAAAAATAAGAAGGAATCAGGGATAACAATTCAACAGTTGTAAGATGTTGCAAAGAAAAACAACATAAGATTAATAGGCATAAATGAAAAGGAAGGGGACAACACAGATGATATCAAGAAGCTATTTAAGGAAGTAATAGCTGAAAATTTCCCAAACATGAGAATGGAAACTGACATACAGATTAGTGAAGCATATAGAACTCAAAACAGCCATAACCAAAACAAAACTACACCCAGACGTATAATAATCACCATCCCAGAAATCCAACATAAGAACAGAATATTAAAAGCTATTGGATCACCTATAAAGGAAAACCTATCAGAATCACAGCAGAGTTCTCAACACAAAAATGAAGTCAAGAAGAGCATGCAGTGAAATATTTTAGATATTGAAGGAAAATGACTTCCAACCCAGACTGATGTAACCTGCAAAACTGTCCTTCAAAATGGATGGAGAAATGAGATACTTCCAAGGCAAAGAACAGCTGAAGAACTCATAATCACCAAAACAACACTGCAAAGAATACTGAAAGACAATCTATATACACAGAGAAAAAAAACCCACTAAGAAAGACAGACAATTAAAAAAAATGGAAAGCTAAAGATTCAATAAGAGAAAGATAACATGTCAGCAATTAAATGATATATAACAGTTATAACCATTAATGTAAATGGCCTCAATTCACCAATTAAAAGAAACAGACTGGCAGAATGGATCAAGAAACAATGTCCAACCATATGCTGTCTATAAGAAACCCATCTAAACAAAAAGGAAATTCATAGACTGAAAGTCAAAGGATGGAAAACAATACTTCATGCAAAAGAAACTCAAAAAAAGTGGGGGTAGCTATTCTGTCTGCAGACAATGTGAACTTCAAACCAAGAATGGCCTGAAGAGATAAAGGTCACTATAGTAGTTAGGGTAAAACTTCAAGAGGAAGAGATAAAATCTTAAATATATATGCACCAAATCCCAGAGCACCAAGCTACACAAAGCAAATATTAACAGACATGAAAAATCAAATAAGCAATAACAAGATTATGACAGGAGACCTAAACATGCCATTGACAGAGAGGGATAGATCAACTATACAGAAAATCAGAAAAGAAATAACAGAACTGAACCACACCTGTGAACAAATGGACTTGATAGATGTATACAGTGTTTCATTCAATAACATCAGAATATACATTATTCTCAGAATTACATGGGATGTTCTCTAAAATAGACCACATACTAAACCAAAGGACATATTTAAGTAAATGCAAAACAATTAAAAACATCTAATGCATGTTATTAGATCATAGAACCATGAAACTAGAAATTAATAATAAAAGAAACTGCAAAAACCACACAAACCATGGAAATTGAATAATACACTCTTGAGTAATCAATGGGTCACAGTGGAAATTAAAGAACAAATTAAAAAATATCTAGGAGCAAATGAAAATACAAATACAACTAACCGGAATCTGTGGGATGCAATGAAAGCGGTCCTCAGAGGAACATTTATTGCACTGAGTTCCCACATTAGGAAAACAGAATGAACACAAATAAACAACCGGATATTACACTTCAAACAGCTAGAAAAAGAAGAGCAAGCCAAGCCCAAAGCCAAAAGAAGGAAGCAAATTATAAGGATCAGAGCAGAAATTAATTCAATAGAGTCTAGTAAAACAATACAAAGAATCAATGAATCAAAGCATTGATTCTTTGAAAGAATAAATAAAAGTGACAAGCCCCTAGCCACCCTAACTAAAAACAGGAAATAAAAGACACTAATTCACGCAATACAGAATGAAAAAGTTGAAATCACTACCGACTCTCTGGAAGTACAGAAAATCTTCAACACCTATTTTGAAAAATTCTACTCTCATAGGTTCGAGAGCACAGAAGAAATGGACAGATTTCTAGAGACATATGAACCACCAAAGCTGGATCAAAAAGATGTAAAACTACTGAATAACCCAATTTCTATCAATGAAATTGAAAATGTAATGAAATCCCTACCAACAAAGAAGAGCCCAGGCCCAGATGGTTTCACTGTGGAATTCTACAAGAAACACAAAGGAGACCTAAGGCCAACACTCTTCAAACTTTTCAATGAAATCAAAAGGGAAGCAATTCTCCCTAAGTCATTCCTGGAAGCAAATATCACTCATACCAAAACCTGAGAAAGACCCACCTAAAAAAGAGAACTACACTCCAATCTTCCTAATGAACATAGATGCAAAAATTCTCAATAAAATATTGGTAAACAGGATGCAGCAAATCATCAAGAAGATTATACACCATGACCAAGTAGGATTCATCCCAGGCATGCAGGCAGGGATGGTTCAACATGCGTAAATTAATAAATGTAATCCATCATAGAAATAGAGCCAAAATTAAGAATCACATGATCATTTATATAGATGCAGAAAAAGCTTTTGATAAGACACAACACCCATTCATGATAAGAAACTTACAGAGAATTGCAATAGATGGTCTTTACCTCAATATGATAAAGACCATCTATGACAAACCAAGAGCCAGCATTGTATTAAATGGCCCAAAACTGAAAACCTTTACCTTAAAATCAGGCACAATACAAGGATGTCCCTTATCACCATTCCTATTCAACAGAGTACTGAAAATACTAGCCAGAGCAATTAGACAAGAAAGAGAAATAAAAGGAGCAAAGATAGGAAAAGAGGAATTTAAAATATCATTATTTGCAGATGACATGATACTCTACATAGAAGACCCCCAAAACTCCCTTGAAAGACTCCTTGATGTAATAAATAAATTCAGTAATGTAGCTGGTTATAAAGTCAATACTCAAAAATCAATAACATTCCTATACACTAACAACAAAATCACCAAAAGAGAAATAAAAGAAGTCACACCCTTCACAATAGCATCCAAAAAATTCTTGCTAAGTTATTCCTGGAAGAATGACTTAGGAATTAATCTAACAAAAGAAGAGAAAGAGATATATAGGGAAAATTATACTACTCTGAAAAAGGAATTGAAGAGGACCTCAGAAAATGGAAAGGCATCCTTGTTCATGGATAGGAAGAATAAATGTTGTGAAAATTGCCATTTTCCCAAATTTTTCATATAGATTCAATGCAATCCCAATGAAAATACCAGTAACATACCTCCTAGATCTAGAGAAATCAGTCCAAAACTTCATGTGAAACCAGAAGAGATCTACAATAGGAAAGGCAATTTTAAGCATCAAAGGCAAGGCAGATGGCATCATAATTCCTGACTTGAAGTTATACTACAAAGCTACTGAAATAAAATCAATATGATACTGGAATAAAAACAGACCTGAAGTTCAATGGAATAGACAAGAAGATACAACCACAACTATGAACACACTCGACCACCTTATCTTTGATAAAGGGGCCAAACAAGTACACTGGAAGAAAGATAGTGTATTTAATAAATGGTGCTGGAAAAACTGTCTATCCATATGCTGAAAACTGAAACTAGAACCACCATGTCTATCTTCATGTAATAAACTAAAATCTAAATGGATCAAAGATCCAAATATTAAATCAGAAACTAAATTGGTTTGAAGACAAAGTAGGTAAAAATCTTGAGGACATAGGGGTAGGTAGGGAATTCAGGAACAAGAACCAAACTGCACTGTAGAAACTTCCCAGAATCAATAACTGGGATCATGTCTTGTTAAAGAGTTTCTGCATGTCAAAAGAAATCTCCAGCAAAGTGAAAAGAGAACCCACAAACTGGGAAAAAATCTTAGTGAACAGTCCTTCACATAAAGGACTTCTGTCTAGAACTTGTAAAGAAGTTTAAAAAATCAGACTCCCAAAATTCAAATACCCAATCCAAAAATGCCCACACAAGATGAACACACACTTCTCATATGAAGAAATATGAATGACAAATAAATACATGAAAAAATCTTCATCATCATTGGTCATTAGAGAAATGCAAATTAAAACCACACTGAGATTCCATTTCACTCTGGAAAGAATGGCCAGGATCCAGAAAACTACCAACAACAAATGCTGGAGAGGTTGTCAGGAGAAAGGAACTCTTGTTCACTGTTGATGGGAGTGTAGACTGGTGCAACCACTGTGGAGGTCAGTCTGGAGATTCCTCAAAAAGCTGGGATTGTAAATCACATTTGAATCAGTTATTCCACTTCTAGGCATATTTCCAGAAGAACTGAAAACATCATGCCACAGTGATATATGAGCACCCATGTTTATAGCAGCACAATTTCTAATAGCCACATCTTGGAAACAATGTAAGTGCCCATCAATTGGGGAACTGATAAAAAAATTGTGGTGCTTTTATACAATGGAGTACAACTCAGATATAATGATCACATTGAGATATTTATATATAAATGGATGCAACTTAAGACCATACTCATCAGTGAAATAAATCAAACTCTCATGTGTAAACACGTTATAGTCTTCCTAGTGTAAGAAATGGTAAGAGTACTTAAGGTTTTGTGATAATCATGGTTCCCCATTATATTGCTTTGAAGTCTTATAATGTTTTCATTCATTTGTTTAAATGATTTTATTCTGTTTTGTTTCACCTTATTATCTGTGATGGTATGAACAGCTACTTTGAAGAAAATAAGACATTATGGCAGCCATTGCTGATTTAATATCATCTTGCTTTGAAGTACTAACATGCTTTTGCTCTTCTATTATCATTGGTTCTATCATGTTGCGTCTCATTGGATTTTAATATGTATGATAGTATAAACAAATATTTTATGGAAAATGAGATATTATAGTAGCCATTATTCATTTTGTCTTCTTTGGTTCAGAATGCCTTGAAATACTTTCATTCTCTTGAATGGTTTTATTCTATTTTGTTATGTTTGATATTACTGTGTGTGAAGCTCTGCTCAACTATTTTAAAGAAAGAGACATTATGGTAGCTACTGTTGATATCCAATTGTCTTGCTGTGAAGTGCTATGTTGCTTGTGTTTTTCTGCTCTGAGCTGCTTTGTCTGGTCTTCTTTTGTTTTATTCTCTGTAAAATAAAATTTAAAAATGCTAAAAAATAAAATACTGCACAACAGCATACAGTGAGTCATCAAAAACATTATTCACCATGACTAAGTGGAATTCATCCTAGAAATGGGCCAACATATACAAATCAATAAGCATAATACACCATATTAATAGAGCAGAGATAAGAATCACATGATCAGCTTAATAGATGGAAAAAAAGTTCTTGAAAATGACCAACATTCATTCATCATAAGAACCCTATGGAAAATCAGCATAGATAGTCTATCTCAATTTGATAAAAGCTATCCTTGACAAAGCAATAGCCAACATCATAGTAAATGGTGAAAAATCAGGAACAAGACAAAGCTGTCCACTATCACCAATTCTGTTTAACCTTAGTTAGAACAATTAGACAAGTGATGGATTAAAAGGAATAAGGAAAAGAAAGGGAGAAGATAAATTACCATTATTTGCAAATGACATGATACTCTACATAGAAGACCCCCAAAATTCAATTCAAAGATATCTAGATATAATAACCAAATTCAGTAATGTAGCTGGATACAATGTCGACACTCAAAAGTCAGTAGCATCCCTATAGACAAACAGCAAATTCACTGAGAGAACAATAATAGAAACCACATCCTTCACAGTAGCATCCAAAAAAAAATGAAATACTTAAGAATCAGTCTAACAAAAGAAGCAAATGATTGATACAGTGAAATTTACAGTACTCTGAAAAAAAGAAATCAAAGAGGATTTCCAAAAGTGGAAAGACATCTCCTTTTCATCAATAGGAAGAACAAACGTGATGATGGCCATTCTCACTGCATTATAAAGATTTAATGCAATCATACAATGTAGACCTCAGGATTTATGCATTGACATTGTCTAAAAGTTTTATCTGAAAGCAGTGAAATGACTAATGTTAATTGTCTTTTAGAAACAATGGACTATGTGAGGCTCTGAATATCTAGAATGAGTGAGGGGAGAGTGTTTTAATACTCAACCAATTGCAAATGAGTTTTAAAAAATGGAAAGTGATTTCTTAAATTGGGAGAGAAATGTCTACATGTCAAATATAATGTCTTATCCTATGATTTGGTGTCAGGAAAAAAGATTGAATGGTAAGAAAAAGAAAAGCATAAAAAATATTTTTAAATTCTTTAAATGAATAATTGGCACACAGATAAATTCTTTAGAAGGTTAAGATTCAAAGATACTTTGCCACTGAAATATGTATTTTTGATGTCTTTGTTATTGTAGTTGTTTTGGTATTTGTTGCTTTTTAATTTTGAGACAAACTCTCACTCTGTTGCCTATGTTGGTATCCAGGATGAGATCCTCCTCCCTTAGCATCACAACAGGTTGTGCCTGCAACCTGCAAAACCATGCACAGATGAACACGCTGTTTATGAGCAGTGCAAAACTTTGTGAACTTTGGAGGTGGAGGAGCAGAGGGCTTCCTCTGCTTTCTGAAACATTTTGAAAGAACATGTGCATACACTTTGGGGGAGCCAATCTCCAAGTTTCTTTTGGTGAAATTGTATCTGATAAGTCTGGAATTATTTAAGACTGGACTTTCATTCTTCCTCCTTGGTCAGCTCTGCCTGCTTTGACTCTGGCAGAGGAAGGTGAATGCAGATGAATTCTTCACCATGAAGATGAGTTTTTAACTCCAGAATGAAGAGACCTAGACTGTTTCTTTAAATGACATTTACTGTGAAGACATGGACAATTTTCTTCACTTGACATACATCACCTAATATGTCTAAAATATCTAAATGAATCTATGCTCCTAGGAAGACTCCCCACAGCTCTCTTATAAGTATTGATGATTCATACACAGTTAGCTTCTTGAAATTTGTATTGACTGTATCTAAGCCAAGTTAAAAATATAATGAAGGGTGCTGTAGCTTCTCTTTGCTTTTTCTTATTGTGACAAAATATGTTGTGAATAATATTAAACATTTAAGTTAATTCAAACAGAATGCTTATATTTTGACAAGAAGAAAATAGAAATGGGTAAAAGAGTGAATAGTAAATTTCTGGGAAAGGTGAAGTTTATTTCCCACAGAAGAATCAGTCAGACCAGGACATAGGATGAGAGCTTGGCAGGATTTATCAGAAAACAAGGACAATTTTGCTTCTGCAGGTATAGAAAAAAAGAGGAAAGTGATTATTTTTCAAATGGTAAATGAATTAAAATTTTGAGAGATAATAAATGAACTTTTAAAAAATTATAATAGAGATAATTCTCCATATCTCTATTTTTTGTGTACTCTTTCCCACTGTACTTCCATTCACTTACCTATAGATTCCTCCCATTGTTTTGTATGTAATACTTTTTGTTCCCTACACCTACAAATCCATTAATCAATCAACGACCTCATCCATCTAGTTCCTCCTTCCATTTCAGAAATTATTTTGACTGTATAGGAAAATTAAAACTCCAACAAGAATGGAACTATAAACATATGCTATCCATATGCTATCCACCAATTCACTAACAATATATGCAAACATTAAATTTAAATATGCTCAAAGTTGTTTACAAAAGAACACTGTGAACACAGTACAATGTGAAAAAATGTTATATTTTGGTAATCAATATTAAATATTATTAATAAAATTTCTAAATTTACAAGTGCTGAAAAAATGTTTTACTAAGTAAGAAATAGGTTGACCACGAGTTTGATGAAAATTCTGCAGAATTCACAACAAGTATTGTATCATCTTTTAACAAAACATTGTGTTAGCAGTTTAATGAAAATCTCAGAAACTGAAAAAATAAAGAAGACAAATGTATAATTACAAGATCATAGCCATTAAAAACACAAATGATTAAAAACCACAGGTTTGGAGGAGAAGGCAAGATGGCCGGTCAGTGAGCAACAAAATACAAAGCCTCCTGGGAGAAACAACTCATACACCAGTATAAAACACCCTGGAGAGACCCAGACAGAGGTAGATGGATCCTCTTGACACAGGAAGAAATTAAAATGTAAAAAAGCTCATCAAATACTTTGGGACTACAACTGACACAGCAGAAAATTATGGGACACAGCATTTTCATGGTTACCCACCAAGTGTGAACCAGCCTGAATCCACACAGGCAGGCAGAGCTACCTAAACTCATTCCCACTGCCACTTACAGGAGGCAGAGCAGCCCTGAAGTTGGGGGTTGGTGAGCTCAATGGAGAGCAGGGGCAGCAAAGGGAACTTCATTAATCCATGGTCAGTGCTGGGAATGACTTCTCAACATAGACCATCAGATCAAGAGGAGCTTAGAGTGAAGTATTCAAAGCCCTGAAAGAGAATAACCTCCAGCCCAGATTGATGTACTCTGCAAAAGTGTTACTAGAAGTTGATGGAAAAACAAGATGCTTGCATGACAAAGAGGAACTGGGTGAGGTTGTGACCACCAATCCAACCCTACAGAGAATACTGAAGGACATTCTAGAGAGAGAGAAAAAAAATACCAGGATTTTAGGAACAGTGGCAGAAAGGCCTCAATGAGTGGGGCAGGCAATAGAATGAAGGAGAAAACTAGACAAACAAAGGCAGGAAAATAGCATGGCAGAAATGAGGCAGAGAAGGATAACTAGAAACTCTAACATAGATGGCCTTGATAAGCTATATTGTTAATAGTGCACCAGGATTTAAAACCCACATTACTCACACTACTCTGCTTAGATGTATTTTATTCTCTTCCAGTCCCTCTACTTGATTTAAGGGCACAGACAGTAATCCCAAAAATAACAGGATATAGTATGGTAATCATCCTTAATTTCCTATTAACTTAATTTAAAGCTCTATAAAACCTACACTGTTTTACCATGATTGATTGTAATTGAATCTGGCTTGTTGGATCGTGGTTTTGTATTGATAGATTTTATTCAAAGCTGTTGTTTGATAGTATCAAGTCTGAGAGTATAGGCAACTGCACTTAAGATGACAAGATCCACTAGAGTATCCATTATGGTTTAATTATTACCTGCCTTTAAAGTTTTATACTGTCTACAATGTTTTATTTTTACTACAATTATTTTTTACTGCTATACTCAATTATACTACTATATTCAATTCTGCCTGATGATATAGACATTCTATTGAAGATAATAAGAAACAACCCAGTAATCATTGTAAATCACCTTGTACTATGGTTTTATATGACTTTTTTGTTTCATGTTTTATAGGAATTTGTTTTATTTTGTCTTGGTAAGTTTTGTTTTTCCCTCTAATACAGAACATATAGAAATACATGCAGAGATTCATGCATGCATAGCTGTTTACACTCTCACTGTTTGGCTATCTACTTTGTATGCTTTAATTTTGTAACTTGAGCAACTATTTCTAAGAGGACAATATGTAATTTATCAAATAGTGATTTCTTACTGTTTATCTTTTTTTGTTGGAATTCTGTATTACCTCTACCCTTTACATGCTTTTGTTTCTCTTTAAATTAAAAATAAATGAGTCTTTAAAGCCTCAGACATGATATTTATTTAGGTATTATTTACTTTATCTCAGTAAAATTTTTAAGCTTTGTTTAGAGAAATACATGTAAACACTCATGCATGCATAGCTGTTTACAGTCTCACTGTTTGAATATCTACTTTGTATGCTTTAATTTTGTACTTGAACAACTATTTCTAAGAGGACAATATGTAATTTATCAACTAGTAATTTCTTACTGTTTATCTTTTTTTAAAACTCTGTATTATCTCTACACTTTACATGATTTTTTCTCTTTAAATTAAAAAAAAACCCCACAGGTATGGATCCAAAATTCTGGTCATTTGATTCAACAAATAACTGCCCCATTATAAAACATTGAATACATTAAAATATGGTAGATAAAATATTTGTTTTTGCATTAACAATAAATTATTAAAAAGTCAGAAATAAACATTAGTACAAAAATATTGCATATAATAATTTGTGTGTATTAAATACAAACCAAGAACAAGACATCTAGACACAAATATCAAATGAAAAAATGAAATGTAAATCAGATAAATAGAAAGATATCAACAAGCACTGCTATAATAATTCACTGTACTACTAAAGAGTATTCCTGAATTTAATATATAAATTAATTTCATTACCATTTTAAATGCAAAGCCATTTGGTACATGTGAGAAAGGAAATATAAGCATAGATATCAAAATAAAATTGAGTCAGCATATTTAAAGCACCAATAATTCTTAAAGAGGAAAAAACACAATGGGATATGTTAGAAAATTCTGAAATTTAGTGAGCTAAAAAATTTACCATAATAAAAAGCATTGAAAAGACAGGGAGTGCACAGTTTAACTTTAAGTACAATGGTTAAAATTAAACACAAAAAGATTTGTTAAAAAATTTAGCTCTTCCATCAGGAACATCATGGAAGTCCACCCCAGGCATAAAGTGCCTGGCACTGCTGCTGCTGGGCCTGACCTTCCACTGGGAACATTGGAATTTTGAACTACAGTGGATTACCACGCTGGCTGGACAAAAGACTAAGGAACCCCTCACCCAAACAGAAGATGTCAACGGGCTCCAGTCAATGTGATGAGTTTGCTTCTAAAACAGAGGTATGCAGTAAGTAAATAGGAGTGGAAGTGAAACTCCCTCCAACTGTAAGACGTTGGTGAACCTCGCAAGAGAATGGGTAATTCCCTCCCCCGCACAGAGAACGTCAGACAGGTTGAGAAGTGCACCAATAATGCCTGCCCAACTTAGAGAAAATTAAAAGAGATTATGAGACCCTCAGTGACACAGTAGGGCCGTACTTGACACAAACATTATAGCCAGGGTGATCTGGTGACCTGCAACAACATGAAGAACAGGAACTAAGAGTTGCATACATCAATACTTCTAGGCTAGTTAGCCCAGGACAAACGTAGGACTCACCCAAAGGCCCTGTAGAAGGAAGCCAGGTGATTGGCTCTCCTCTTCATTGTAGTACCAAATAATTTGAAAAACATCAACCACACAGTAGGACCCTAAAGCTCACACTATGGATAGTTGTGACTGTTGGAATAGAAATAACAGATATTTACTAAAAAAGGGAAAATGATTAAATGAAAGAAAATACAATCTCAAACTGCTAGTCCATCAGGAGCAAGTACAGGTGACAATGAAATAGAGGACTTTAAAAGTCATACACCAGAAGTCTCTGAAAAGATAGCAAATGAAGGAAAGAAACAAATCCATGAGGCTATAGAGGAACTCAAATTAGAAATAATGACTTATGTAAAGACAGAAATAACAACCATAGTAAATGAGTTGTTCAACATAGCTAGAAAAGAAATAGATTTAAAAAAATACAGGAGCATGGGAAACTGATTGAAACTCTGAATGAACAATGCAGAAAAAAAGCAGAAACCATGAAACAAATCCAAACAGATGTACAAGAAACAAAAACTTGTATTGAAAGCTGGCAAAACAGTTTAAATGAAGCTGAGAATAGAATTTTGGAACTTGCAGACAGGATTGCAGATAGTGATCATGACAGGGTAGAACTTATAAAAACAGCAAAGCAGCATGAAATGACAATCCAGCAGCTTAAAGATTATGCCAGGAGAAACAATGTAAGATTAGTAGGCATCAGTGAGGAGACAGGAGACAGTGCAAAGGACATAAGTAAGCTGTTCACAGAAGTAATAGCAGAAAATTTTCCAAACATGGGGAAAAATCTGATACACAAATAAGTGAGACATATAGAATATCAAACAATCATAACCAACATAAATCTACACCAAGACATATAATAATTAAGATCTCAGACATACAGCATAAAAACAGAATACCAAAAGCTGTTAGAGAAAAGACACAACTCACCTATCAAGTAAAGGTTATTAGAATCATGGCAGACTTCTCAGCACAAACCTTCAAGTTAAAATGAGCTTGAAGTAAAGTATTTCAAGTCCTAAAAGAAAACATCTTTCAACCCAGACTGATGTAGCCAGCAAAACTGTCTTTCAAATTTAATGGAGAAACCAGACACTTCCATGACAAAGGACAACTGAAGAAATTCATGTCCACCAAACCAACCTTAGAAAGAGTGCTGAAAGACATGATAGATAGAGATAAAAATGACCACAATCTCCAGAACAACAACTGAAAGAAACCACCAGCCTGTACAATAAATTAAACAAGGAAAAAAAGCAAGAAACCAACAATAGGAACAAAACATGCAAAATCAGGCCAATACATATCAGTGATATCCATAAATGTAAATGGGCTCAATTCATCTATAAAAAGAAACAGGTTGAATGAATGGATCAAGAAACATGATTGCACAATATGCTGTATACAAGAAACATATCTGACTCAAAAAAGAAACTCATAGATTAAAAATCAAAGGATGGAAAACAGTATTCCATGCAACAGGAATCCAGAAAAAATTAAGGGTAGCTATTCTATGTGCAGACAAAGTAAACTTTAAACCTAAAAGGATTAAAGAGATAAAGAAGGCACTACATGCTTATTAGTGGAATACTACAAGAGGAAAAATTGACAATTATAAATATATGTGCAACAAATACAGAAGCACCCAACTATATAAGACAAATACTAATGGACCTGAAAAAAAATACACAAGAACACAATTGGAATAGGAGATTTTAACTCCACACTGCCACAAAGAGATAAGTCAACTAGACAAAAAGTCAGCAAAGAAATAACAGAACTGAATCATACCTGTGAGTGAAGGGACTTAGTGGATGTTTACAGAGTATTCCCCCCACTCACATCAGAATATATGTTCTTCTGAGCTACACATAGGTCATTCTCCAAAATAGACCATATATTAACCCATAAGGCATTCTTAACTAAATACAAAGGGAGTGAAAGTATCCCATGCATAATATCTGATCATAACACACTAAAATTGGAAATCAATGGCAAAAACCCTTGAAAAACCTGTATAAATACATGGAAATTAAACAACAACCTTCTGAATAGCCAGTGGGTTACAGATGAAATAAAAAAGGAAATAGAACAACACCTACAATACAGTGAAAATGCAGATACAACATACCATAAACTATGGGATACAAGGTAAGCAGTCCTAAGAAGGAAATATATAGCAATAAATTGTCACATCAAGAAAATGGAATGAACACAAATTAATAACCTAATGCTATATCTCCATCTTCAGGAAAAGGAAGAGCAAGTCAAACCCAACTCTCATAGAAGAGAGGAAAATGTAAAGATTAGAGCAGAAATTAATGTAATTGAAACTAAAAAATACAAAGAATTAATGAATTAAAAACTGTTTTTGATAGAATAAACAAAATTGATAAACCCCTAGCTAACTTTATCAAGAAAAAAAGAGCAAAAACTCAAATCCATGCAATAAAGTCTGAAAAGAAGGAAAATACTACATCTTCTGGAAATTCAAAAGATCATGAACACTTACTTTGAAAATCCTCTAGTCACATAGGGTCTTCCCGGGAGAAACCCACTGGACCTGCATCCCAGACTTCTGCTGGAACTCTGAGGCAGAACAATATGAACCCTGGTCTAGAGTCTGCTCCTCTTCCAGGAACTTTTGTTCACTGTGATGGTAGCAGCAGTACCATCAAGACAATGGGCACACAGGAGGCCCCTTTGCAGGAACGGGTTTAGTGACTCCAGGCAACAACATGATCCCTGTACTTCTGAGGCTCCTCTGTGGCCACCTCAGGTAACATTCCTCCTTAACCTTGGGCAGCTCACTGCTTATCCCCACATCCAGAGGACATCACCCAGCCTGAGGGCAGGACCCATGAGCCCAGGGATGGGGGATGCAGGAAAACACAGAGGAAATGCATAGATTTCTAGTAACATGTAAACTACCAAATCTCAATCAAAAAGATATAGCAATTTTGAATAAGCCAATATCAGCTACTGAAATTAAAAATGTAATTAAATACTAACAAAGAAAAGCCCAGGTCCTGATGTATTTACAGCTGAAATCTATAAAAAAGCTAGAGAAGATTTAATGCCAATACTCCTTAAGCTCTTCAATGAAATTGAAAGAGAAGCAGTCCTCCCTAACTCATTCTTGGAGGCAAGTATCACTCTGATACCAAAACCAGAGATAGACCCAACCAAAAAGGAGAACTATAGACCAGTCTCGCTAATGAATATCAATACTAATATTCTCAATAAAGTACTGGCAAATAGAATGCAGCAAATCTTTAAGAAGATTATACACCACTACCAAGTGAGATTTATTCCAGGAATGCAGAGATGGTTCAACATACACAAATCAATAAATGTAATACACTACATCAACAGAGCCAAAAATAAAAATCACTTGATCATCAATAAATGCAGAGAAAGTGTTCGATAAAGTCCAACACCTTTTCATGATAAAAACCCTACAGAAACTCGGAATACATGGTGTCTACCTAAATCTCATAGAGGCCATCTACAACAAACCAACAGCCAACATTATACTAAATGGACAAAAACTGAAAGCCTTCATTGTAAAATCAGGAACAAGACACGGATGTCCATTATCACCACTCCTATTCAATATAGTTCTGGAAATGTTAGCCAGAGAAATCAGACAAGAGGGAGAAATAAAAGGCATAAAAATAAGAAAAGAAGAAGTTAAATTATCATTATTTGCAGATGACATGATACTCTACATAGGAGACCCTAAAATCTCCATTAAAAGACTAGTAGAAGTAATAAACAAATTTGGCAGCATAGTTGTATACAAAGTGAACACTCAAAAATCAATAGCATTCCTGTACACAAACAAAAAACTCACTGAGAGAGAAATTATGGAAATATCACCTTTCACAAGAGCATCTAAGAAATGAAATACCTAGGAATCAACCAAGAATGTAAAAGACTTATATGGTGAAAATTATACTACTCTAAAAAAGAAGATTGATTGGGATGTTAGAAAATGGAAGGATATTCCTTACTCTTGGCTAGGAAGAACCAACATTCTGAAAATGGCCATAGTCCCAAAACTGTTATACAGATTTAATGCAATCCCAATCAAAATACCATTAACATACCTCATATATCTAGACAAAACACTCCTAAAATTAATTTCAAAAGAGGAGAAACCTAGAATAGCAAAGGCAATTCTGGGCAACAAAGACAAGGCAGGATACATATCAATTCCTGACTTGAAACTATACTACAAAGACAGAGTCATAAAATCAGCCTGGTACTGACAAAGAAATAGACCTGAGGATCAATGAAACAGACTAGAAAATGCAAGGAATACTACAAATACACTTAGCCACCTGTTATTTGACAAAAGGGCTAAATATTTTCATTGGAAAAAAGATAGCCTCTTCAATAAATGGTGTTGGAAAAATTGGCTTTCCACATGCCAAAGACTGAAAATAGACCCATGCCTATCACCATACAGTAAACTAAAATCAAAATGGATCAGTGATCTAAATATTAAAAGAGAAACACTAAATGTACTAGAAGACAAAGTAGGTTAAAATCTTGGAGGCATAGGGATAGACAGAGAATTCATGAATAAAACACAAACTGCATGGGAAATACTTTAAAGAATGAACAACTGGGATCTTGTATTACTAAAAAGTTTTTTGTGCTTCAAAAGAAATCACCAACAAAGTGAAAAGAAACCCCACAGAATGGGAAAGAATTTTAGCCAACAATTCCTCAGACAAAAGACTTATATCAAGAACATATAAAGAGCTGAAAAACATCAAGCCCCCCAAATTCAATCACCCTTTCCAAAAATAGGCATTGGAGATGAAGACACAGTTTTCAAATGAAGATATACAAATGACAAATAAATGCATGAAGAAATGTTCACCATCACTGGTCATTTGAGAAATGCAAATTAAAGCAGCATTTAGATTTAATCTCACTCCAGAAAGAAGGGCTACCAACAAGAAAACAACTGATAAAAAATGTTGGTGAGGATGCAGATAAAAAGGAACTCTTCTCCACTGTTGGTGGGAGTGCAGACTAGTGAAACCACTGTGGAGGTCAGTATGGAGATTCCTCAAAAAACTAGGATTGGAAGTTCCATTCAATCCAGTTATTCCCCTTCTAGGTATTTTTCCCCCAAAAATGGAAAGGTCATGTCACAGTGATATATGTGCACCCATGTTCATAGCAGCACATGTTGTGATAGCTAAATCTTGGAAATAAAAATGCCCATCAACTGCTGAGTGGATAAAAAAGTGTGGTATTTTTAGACAATGGAATACTGCTCAGCTATAAAAAAGGATGATCTTGAGGCCTTTATATGTAAATGGAGGCAACTTGAGAATATTCTCATTAGCAAAACAAACAAGACTAACTTTAATAAATATCACATTTTCTCTCTAGTGTAAAAAATAGTCAGTGGACAGATTAATGGTATCCAAAAAGTATAACAAATATCAAAGTATAATAGATATAAAAGCTTAATAGATATAATAGATATTGTAAAAGTTAAAGACAAGGAAAGTGCTCTTATGGATATAACAGTATGTATAGTGTGTAAAATAACATTACTTAGGAGTTATTCTGTACATATCATTGTTTTATTTTGGGCCTAGAAAGAAATGGAAAAGTGATGTGTGGTGACTCATACTTGTAATCCAGCACTCTGGGAGGCTGAGGCAAGAGCATTTGAAGTCAGATGGGAACCTCTGCAATAAAGTGATCTAAGGAGATCCTTTCTCAAAATGATAAAATTGAAAAGAACAGGAAATATATCTCAGATAATAGTTTCTGAGTTCCAATCAAAGAATTGAAAAAAAGGAGAAATACAAGACATGATAAAAAGGAAAACTAAGAAAGATTTAAGTGTTACTTTAGTTCAAGTCCAGTGAATTTCTGGGAATTGGCTTGTAAAACAGAAATAACAAAATTAAACAAGTGACAATCTTAATTTTTGCTAGATATAGAACATTACATACAGTATTCACATGATCACTATGCCAACACTCAGCAAATCAACTGCTTACAAAAAGTTGCAGCATTTTGGGCTTAAGATGATTCTTTTGGGAAAGCTCTGGCAGGTACTGCCTTGAGTCTCACTGTTATCACAGCTCTTGCTCTTGTGCCTTTGGGAAGCACCAAGACACTGCCATTGTCAAGAACAAACACTAGGCTCTCAGCTATATCCTGATCATCTACATCACCTTCTGTTTTCTCTGATTCTACTCTTCATTGGCCATCCCAGTACAGCTACATGCATCCTCCAGGAGATCACATTTGTAGTTGCCTTCATTGTGCCTGTTCCTACTGTCTTGGCCAAAACTATTACTCTGGTTCTAGCCTTTAAGGTCACTACACCGGGCAGAAAGGTGAGGCAGTTGCTGTTATTGTGGCACCAAACTACATCATTCCAATCTGCTCCCTTATCCAACTCACTGTCTATGGCATCTGGATGGAGAAAAATCCACCTTACATTGATACAGACTCACACTCTGTACATGGCCACATCATCATCATGTCCAAAAAGGGCTCCCTCACTGACTTCTACTGCATCCTAGGATACCTGGGCTTCCTGGCTCTGGCCAGCTTCACAGTTACTTTCCTGGCAAGGAACCTGCCTGACATTCAGTGAAGCCAAATTCCTGACATTCAGCATGCTGGTGTTCTGCAAGTGTGTGGGTCACCTTCCTCCCTATGTACCACAGAAGCAAGGGGAAAATGATGGTTACCATGGATGTCTTCTCCATCTTGGCCTCTGGTGCAGGTCTTCTGGGCTGCATCTTTGTCCCCAAGTGCTATGTTATTTTATTAAGAAAAGAATAGGCATTGTGTATATTTAATTAAGCATAAAAACCCATTTTGTGAATAAGAATACACACAGAAAGTTCATATGCATTGAGTCAGAAGCATCTTCTCGACATTCAAATAGTCAGGTATCAAATTCCATAAGGGAATTTGTTTGAATGAACAAGTGACTCATTTTTCTAATGGTCTTGAAATTAACAACATCTGTTCCCACCACTCTTTGCATTTTAATTTTATTCTGAATTTTCTGTGACTCCCATAATATCTGAAATTCATCCTAGTAGTTGCTGGTTAAAATTAATATTTATCACTTTTATCTTTTTTATCCCTCTAGTTTCTCCATTTTTCCTAATATTTTAATATAAGAAGTTTTAACTACACATAACTATATTTTTCAGTTCTTTAATACATTTAATCAAGTTTTTTCCACCTCAAATTCTTTAATAGGCATGAAAAATAGTATATTTTGATAAAATCTTGTGCATTTCTCCCTTACACTTGCCTAACACTATTCAGAAAAATAGTTTTGAAGTTGTATACACCATGGTCATTGAAACTCTAGGTTTGTTGGGTCAGGTCCTATACTAAATACATTTGAAGTTAAAACTACAATAAACTGACTTTATAGGCTAACTAAAGAGATGACTAATATACTATAATGAGGTTTCCTAACAGGGTAAAGATTTCATTTTCTTTGTTGTTCATCCTTTACTTGATCATCATATACTTCAAGAGACTGAGAGTTTGATCCCCAATACAAAAAAAAGCCAAATTTTGGTAATAGGGAGTCATAGTCCCTCAATCAGTACCAGATTTGAGCCAATTTACAGACCCAGAACCCTTTGAAAAAAGGAAAAGCCAAGTTTCCTTGGGGAAGGATATGATGTACCAAAAATTTATATGATCAATCTTTCTCCAGAGGGTCCTGAGGACTTTTGCCTGACCAACCATACGTTTAAAGGAGGATGATCAGATGTTTTAGGGACTACTGGACACTTGTTCTGAACTAATGCTGAATCCAGGGAATCAAAAACATCACTGTGGCCTTTCAGGAAATATAAGAGCCTATGAAAGTCAGGTGATCAATGTAATTTTAGCAAATGTTTGACTCTCAGTGGGTCCAACAGGTCTTCTAGTCCTTTCTATAGTCATTTTCCCCATTATTGAATGCATAAATGGGATAGATTTATTTAGTAACTTCAAAATCTTCACGTTGGTGCCCTAACTTGTACTGTGAAGGATATTATGGGTGGAAATGCCAAATGCAAACCATTAGTGTTATCTTAACCTGGTAAAGCAAGAAATCCAGAGCAGTATTGCATTCCTGAAGGAATTGCTGTGATTAGTCACCATGAAGGAGGGAAGAGTGGTGGTACCCACCATATTGCCATTTAGTTCTCCCCTTTGTCTTGTTCAATAGACAGATGGGTCCTTGTCTTTGTTCCTTTTTTTCTAATTGTTTTGACAAAAGACCTGTTGCCCAAAAGGAAGGAAAGGTTTATTTCTTACAGTTTTGGAAGTTTTAGTTCCTACTCAGCTGGCTCCAAGGAAGGATGGTATGGCTGAAGGGCAGCCATTCATAGCAGCTGCAAGCAACAAGAGTGAAAAAGAAAGAGAGGGAAAAAACCAGGTATTCTTTCTGCCTTTACATTGTATGTCATTTCAACCCCTGGGCAGGTGCAGCATTCACATTGCCAATCCCAGCACTAGACAACAAACCAATCACAAATGCTAGATTCAGCCACCTCTCTGACTACATGAGGTTTGGGGGGCCACTTAGATGCAAACCACAACAGTTCTGGAGAATGACATTAGATTACCATAATCTGAATTAAGTAGTAACTCCTATTGCAGCTGCTATTCCAGATTCATTTTCCTTGTTTGAATAGATAACACATCTGCTGGTGCATGGTATGCAGGTATTGGATTTGGAATCTTTTCCCTCTCCTTTCCCATCTATAAGACCATCAGAAATAATTTGCTTTCAGTTGGCAAGGCCAACAAGATACCTTTACTTTCCTACATCACATGATGGTTGTTTTAGTAGAAACAATTTTGAGTCATTCAAAGGACTCTCACTTTTATAAACCACCTTCAAGTGAATTCAGGTTTCAAAAAATTTTATACAGACAGCTATCATCTCCAAACACCCAGAATATACTTATCATACTATATACTGAGTGCAGTTTTTTGACTGTTCTTTCTCCATTTTTGACTACATTGAAGAAGGGCTCTCCCAAGATGTTTTGACACAGTTGCCTATAAACCTCATTAACACAAGGATGACTGATGTGAGTTACAATATATACAAAGCTGTGTGTACAGTGCCCCACACCTTCTACATGATGCTTCTAAAGCAAATTGAAATACAATCAGTGACAAATGGAGAAACAATGCTATTCCCTTCTTGACAAGTAATGTCTCTTCCACCTTTATCAAGGTGTTATTCTTCAGGGCTTTCTCAGAGAATCCACAAAAATTATTTCATATACTTTCTCCAAAAATACACATGATGATTTTGTTGTTGAGGAGGCAAATATCAGCCTGGGTAGTAATAGCCAGCTAGTTGGAGAAACCTTCCATAAGAAATAAATTAAATGAGTGGAGGTTAAAGCTGTGTCTTTCAAATGATGCAAATCTACTCCACCTTGCTGCTTTCAATAGAGAGACAGCTAAACTTTTCTAACAGAGTTCTAAAAGAAAAATAGGACCATTTACTGTTTGAATGTACACTTTGTATGCTTTAATTTTGTAACTTTAACAACTATATCCAAGAAGACAACATGTAATGTATCAAATAGTGATTTCTTACCATTTATTTTTTTTGAAATTTTGTATTGTTTCTACCCTTTTTTCTGTTTTGCTTCCCCCCTCTTTAAATAAAATTTTTAAAAAAGAGATGGGACACATTTGTTCCAGATGGACCATTAAAACTTCTTTTTTTAAAAAAAAGAAAAATAGGAAAAGTTATGTTTTCTGTGGCTAAATGACGCTAAGCAGTAAAATGTATATGTCATACAAATAATTTCATTTAATTCCACAAATATTTTTGTTAATAAGAACCTTAATATGAAGGCTATTTAAGGAAAAAAAGAGTGAAAATATATTTAGAAATCTTTGACTCCATAAAGTACTTCTGACTCCAATATGCTTTTTGCTTAGACAAGTTTAGTGGAAGAATTTTCCCTTGCAAATGAATAATCTTTCTGAGACTATGACCTGTTAGCTGTGCACAAGCTCAGACATCTGTTGGTGTTAATGCTGCATAACAAAACATCAAGTGAAGAAAATCGGGGCATTACCTAATTTATGACTTTTGTCTTAACCCTGGGCTCCATTCCCAACAGGTTTATCTTTCTTACTAACTGGTTTATCTTTCTTAGCTGCATCCCTTTGTGAGGAACATTCAATTCAACAATCCTGCTGGAAACCAAGTGAATTAGGATAAGAATAGAAAACTGGATTCAGAGTATGACATTCTCAATTTTTGGAATTTTCAAGAAGGTATTAGACTAAGGACAAAAGGAAGAAAATATTCTCCACATGATCCACATGATCAACAATTGTGTTTCTCAGAGGATATCATAGAATGAGCTATGTCAACTGACTGAATTCAGTTGACCCTGCATTCTAAAACACTTTAAAAACCAAAATCATTTTTGTCTTCCATATTCTTAATCTTGTTTCTAAATTACCACATATAGAAATTTAACAATTTATTCTTTGATTTTAAGAATTTATTTCTTAACCAACTTCGTGATGAATGGCAAAGGGAAATACACTTAAAATCATGTTTTCTAAAAGTTAGTATATTTTGCACCATTCAATACATGGCATTCCTTCAAAAAATTGAACTTGGGTGTGTAAGCATATGAAAAATTTCCCTGAATTTATAAAAGATTATGAAAACTTTAAGAAATTATTGATATATACCTGATTTTCCTCAGGCTCCCTACTCTGTAGGTAGTAAGAATTGTCATGTTGGATTTAAGAAAACTTTCCATGAAGGAAAACTTTGCTGTTGCTTTGATTACACCCTTTGCCCAAGGAATGAGATTTCCAAACATACAAGCCAAGTGTATGCCTGTGGACAAATTCCCATCTCTCTGTCTCTTTTTTGTTTTGCCCCAAGCATCCTGGAAATGGAAAATACTGTGAAGAGAAGAACAAAAATGTCACTCTCTCATTTCAGGTACCAATTTAATAATTTTATTCCACATCATAGTTACTGAAATAAATACTATCTCACTTAAAATACATTATTAGATTTCTTTTTTCCAGAACAACTAAAATAATATTTTCCCCCAAAAAATTCTCATACCTCTATTTTCCTATTTCATTATCTATCAGGGATTTTAAAATAGAGTATTATTAACCATCAACCTTTCAACTTTTCTAGTACTACCATTGGTCACATTAAAGATATAGATTTCACATATCCTTATTTTGCTTCTATACTGTTCTTGACATAGGTTATGCACCAATGTTAGGTTTACTCTAGGGAATACTTGTGACTTTCATGTACAACCTGCTTTTGGTAGAGTATAATCCCAATCAGTACATTTCTTGTCCTTCTTTTCCAGAAGTCACAAATGAACTGGGAAGGCAAAATGCAATAACAAGGATGAAAGTCAGTGACATAGAGCTACACTCTAATATATAGTTAAGTAGAATATAATTCACTTGTCTAAAGAACCCACGGAACTATTCTAATATTATTTGGATGTGAGTAGAAAAATAGGCAACATGACACATTACAGTTGTGTAATTTTGAAATATTCAATTATGAAAATTAAATGTTATTAAACTCAAAATACAGAGATGATGCAGAGGTGAACACAAAACAGACTAAAATTTTCATATACAATAATTATGATTTTGAGAATATTTTGATTTTGTGTTATAAAATCATGGCAATTATGACTCCTTTTCTTTAAGTATTCTGATATGTTTTGTGGCAGATGCAGGACTGAAGTTCACAGCCTAATCAGCATGAATTCTTTTCTGTCATAAATATACTGACAAAGTCTATGCAGTGTACCATGTAGTGAAATGTGGGATTTCTTCTTCCTGTAAACTGGATAGATTGTACTTTAATGTAAATGATTTGTGTTTACATATAGAAAAATATACTCAGCAATAGAAGTGTGTAAGTTAATGTTTTAAAAAATAACTTTCCTTTACTTGTAAAATATAGAAAATATTAAAGTCAAAAGTTTTAATTTAAAAATAACACTTATCAAATGTTTCTAAGTTTAAAAATATTACTTATTCTAGTAAATGAGTTTAGATAATCCTAAAGAAGCTAAGTGGATGGGTCTTATGACCATTCTCTTAAGTGAAGTCAATTGAACAAATGTGTAAATATTGCACTGCATCTCTGCTATGAAATCTGAAAGTGTAAACAAAAATCAAAATATAGGGACCAGGTGTTTTGCTCAGTGACATAAGTACCTACCTGGGAAGAACAAGGTCATGAGTTCAGTCCCTGGTACAAAAAAATCAAAATACATAATAGATATTGTAAATCAGAAGAAATTTTTCAAAAGGAAAGGTGCATGTGGGTGAGGAACAAAGTAAAGAAAAATTGAGAAAAAATGACAAAATTGAAACAAAGTTTGGTGAATAGTGAGGGGAAGAGGATTTGAAGGAAGGTGAGAGAAATAGGAGCTAAGATTCATCATGCAAATATTTCCTATGATGAATGTGATCATCATCTATACCTAAATTGTACCAATGAAATATAAAAAGAGAATATTAATCAAGTGAAAGAAGAAATATCACAAACCCATAGAATACCAAACATAGAAATGCAGTCAACTTTACAAATATAGAGAAAAACTCTATAAAAATATGAATGATTTCATATTAATTTGTTTGAAAATGTAACTCAAAAATTTAAGCAAAAGCATTCACATAAATTTCCAAAACAAAAAATGATTTCTCCAAACATGTTTCATTTTGAAATATTTAGTACACAAAATATTGTGGTAAAACTATTTTCACATTATCAACAAATCCTAAATACAAAATGAAATAAACATGAGATGAAAGTATTGCATAGAATACTTCTGTGTGTATAAATGCTGGCATAGTTACACATCTCATGTTGAAAATAATGTTTAAATAAGATAAATAGAAATATTTAATCAAGCACTGATATTAAAAATCAACTAGAACATAAATATCCCTTTATTAAGCACATAAATTCAATTCAGTGCCATTGTAAATTCAAAAAATTTTGTTTTCAGATTAAATTAGCCAATTCGAAGACTCTGAAGGTAAAAAGAGAGGGAAATTTCACCAAAATAGGCTTTGCAAATACTGACAAAGTGAGGAAGAATATACAAAACCAATTATCAAAATAAAGTTTAATTAGCATATTTAAGGCACACTAATATTCAAACTGGAAAAACCATAAAGAAATGCATCAAGGAATTCTAAAATATAATGATCTGCAGATAAAAATTACCATAGAAACAATGAATAGAGATGATTGAAAACAGACAAATGGAATATAAGAAAAAAAAGCAAACAGTATAGACAGACTTAAGAACAAATGTAAGAACTTATTGCAGAATGATTGGACCAAGAAATTTCCAGAATTCAATTCAGAGTGAAAATGTGATTATTACAGGTGTTGGTAACATTAAGATTAGTAGAGAAAAAATAAGTCAGATGATTAATAACATAAACCCCATGTTTAAATTTAATAACTAACTCAAAAAATGCTCCAGACCTAGACTAGAAGCTCTATATATTTTAGGAATAATGTATTTTATTATCTAATGTTTCCTTTTGTCACAATGTGTTGTATCTCTGAACTCAGGTACAAAATTTATCTCTGGTCTGAACAAAACAATGTAACACTTAGGCACAAAGATGCAGCCCAGCAGCGCTGCACTGGAGGCCAAGATGGAGAAGACCTCTATGGCCACCATCACCTTTGCCTTGCTGCTGTGGTACACGGGGAGGAATGTGACTCACACACTGCAGAACACCAGCATGCTGAAGATCAGGAACTTGGCTTCATTGAATGTGTCAGGCAGGTTCCTGGCCAGGAAAGTCACCATGAAACTGACCAGGGCCAAGGAGGCCAGGTGTTCCAGGACACAGTAAAAGGCAGTGAGGGATTCCCTGTTGTACTCAATAATTTGGTCATGCTCAGAGTGTGCATCTATATCAGTGCAGGATGGATTTGTCCCTGTCCAGATACCACAGAGAGAGAGAGAGAGAGTTGGATCAGGGTGCATAGGGAGATGATGTAGTTAGGAGTCCTTGCTACCAGCAGCTACCTCATCCTTCTGCCTGGAGCAGTGAGTTTAAAGGCTAGCACAACAGTAATGGTTTTGGTCAAGAGAATAGAAACAGCCACAGTAAACACAACTGCAAATGTGGTCTGCTGGAGGATGCAGGTGGCTGTGCTGGGATGGTCAATGAAGAGGAAGGAGCAGAGGAAAATGAAGGTGAGGGAGAATAGCAGGGTGTAGCTGATAGCCCAGTTGTTGGCTTTGACAATGGGAGTGTCTCAGTGCTTTACAATGAGCCCAAAAATAGCAGCTGTGATGACAGTGAGACTCAGGGTGATTCCAACCAGAACTTTTCCCATGGAGTCTTGTTAGCCAAGAATGTCACAGAATTTTTCAGGCAGTCTTGCAGTCTCATGGCATACTGTTCATTAGGACACTTCACACAGTGCTTCAGATCTACTGAAAAATTTGAGTAGTCATTAGTTCAAGCTCATTAACTCTCTCTCAATTGCTCACCCATTTACATAGCTTACAGCACTTCTTCAGTAAAATTATTATTTTTTTCTTTTTTAAAATTTTTTATTTAAAATATCTCATTCCAATTCTTAGTCCTGATTATTGAATTCAGGACTTTTGTCCTAAGCTCCATTCCTGCTGTTTTTATTCATTTACTTGTTTTGGAAATAGAGTCTTGCTAAGTAACAACATTGTTCAGATTGTACTCAAATTTGTTGCTTTTTGTCCCAGCCTTCAAGTGTGCTAGGATTTCAGGTCTGCATCTACATTCTCAGTTTTTCATTTGAGTTTTCTAGACATCAAGAAAGAGGATATTGCATTTACAGTTTCTCCCAATGAATACTGTTCTTTTATTTATAGTTCTCCATTTGCACAAAACAATAAAATATGTGTCTACATATAGCTATTCTCTTCCAATCATATTTAATAGATTCATTAAATGAATAGTGACTTGAGAAACTTAAATAATTTAGTATGTTCCAGGGATATGATATATATTACATTCTATGCATTAGGATACTTTCTACCAACCCATAAATTTTGTAGTTTTATGAACAAATATATTAAAATTTGTACAATAGAACCTCTATAAATGTAGTCTGTAGGACAAGTTGTAAAACACATCTTCTCATTGCTGGCCATTTCCATCCAAAGACATGTTTTCTTCAATCAATTACTGTGTTTTATTTTTAGAAAGTTTTCTGTACTGAAATATGATATTCTTCAGGAAGCTGATTAGTTTTATCTTTAGATATTTCATACTTCAGTAATTATTGCATGTTAATTTGTATAGTTTTGTCTATGAATGGTTAGTGACTGAGCTGTAGAAATAGGTTATTTTATGTTCCATTACTGCTACATTCAATTATTAATTTACATGTTTTTGTTTCATTTTGTTTTGTTTATTTGCTACTGGAGATCTGACTCACAACCACATGCTTGCAAGGCAGGTGCTTATGCCACTGAGCTAAATACCCAGACCATTACATAGGTTTTATACTAACACAATAATATCATAGAAAAATTATCTCACATACACTCTTCTAGTAGGTGACTGTTTCTAAATTTTTTTCTGAGTATATTGCATCAGCAGAGATATATCACATAATGTGAGTTAAACTGGGTCAAAAGGAAAATTCTACATTTTTTGCTTTCAAAATTTAACTGCAAAATGTGTTTACTTTAAGGACATATAACAATGATTCATGAGATGTAAAGATTTTCTTCCTAGTCTTAATTTATTAAAAGTTGCTTTTGTTTATTTGTAAGTCATGGAAAGAATTTTGATTTTATACATTTTCACTCATTGCTATTAGTTCTCTTTTCAAACACTGGTGCACTAAATTATATTTCATAGGCTGAATTTGCACATGGAATCCCTCTTTTTAATAGAAGTCTCAATTTGGGATAGAACATGCTAATTTAGTTCCCAAAGAAAGTGACCTGTAAACTTAGCATCTTGTAATGACATTGTCAACTGTGAGTAACATAAAATAGCTTTTCTCTCTTTTTAGGTGTATTAGCTTGTTTATATTTGCAGTACCTGATGAAAACATTCACTTTGAGGAATTTGTATGTGTACATAACACATCTCAATTAATGTTACCCTCTCTCCACTCCCCTTTTATTTTGCCAGTTTCTGACTCATTTATTTATAAGTACATATATAGTCAATTATCATATATACAAATTGGCAACCAGACTAACAGGCCAAAAAATAAAACAGATAAGTAAACTAAATCAAGAATACTTTTTGGTTTCACCATGCTAGGTGACAATAACTTATTTCTCTCTCTTTATTTATTTCCATCTTCATTAACTTTTATTTCAATTTCTTATATATTGAGTGTTTCACATAAGAAAAAATATGCAATACATAAACTCATGGACAGTCTTACTTCACTTAACATTATAGCCTCAAGGTGCATCCATTTTCCTATAAATGACTGAAGTTTATCCTTCTTTATGGCAGAATTTGTACTCCATTGTATGTAAATACTGAACTTTATAGCTTTCTTTTAAAAAATGAACTATTGTCCCCCTATTCATTGTCTCTGAAGGAATTTAAGTACATGAACGTAAGATGCTGTTGACTATATTGAGATTTCACAACTGGTACACTTCTTTCACTTTTGAATCCTCATAACATTTATTTTTATACTTTATTAGTGCCTATTACTTTTATGAAATATTGGGTTTCCATATGGTACTTTTCTATATGCGCATAACATATTTTATCACTGTATTTTCCTTCCTTCCACCTGATCCCACATTTTTCCTTTCTGTTTTCTAGTAATATTCTCCTGTCTATTTTATAGCACCCACATTAGACCAATATATTCGGAAGAACATTCAATACTTTCAGGCTTATTTCCCTTAACATGAGCATCTCTAGATTCATTATTTTCTTAAGAATGTCATAATTGCATTTTTCATTATGGCTGAATACTTCATTGTGTATATATACTGCATTTTTTGTAGTTATTCACCTGCCTGTAGCAACCGAGACTGATTCAATATCTCAACAACTACATATTGTGTCCAAAGAACGTATTGCTCAGGATCTCAATAGAATGCTGACTAATTCCTTCATGAATGAATGGTATAACTGTATATGTGATGGTAATTTTTTAACACTCTACATAACAATTCTGGGAGAATATTGAACTAAGGACTCATTTCTTAGTAGAGAGCATTCCATCAGTTTATTTTATGTTTCATTTTTAAATGATACTTTCATTTACCTAAAAACTTTCATTTACCTAAAAACTTTCACTTACCTACTTTAAATTTATGTGCTGATCAATTCACCATATAAAATTTATAAGTGTACATGATATGTCTTGACATGTCTTTTATCCATTGCCTCCTTCACTTCAATCCCACTTCCTTTATTTAGAAACCTTTTCTTACATTTTATCCTGATTTTTGTATGTTTTTTCCATTCTCTTCCTTCTTCCCTCTCCCCCCTTCCAAATTCCCCTTCTCATTTGAGCAACTTCCTTGTTTTTATGGTATGCATATATTTTAGTTCTTGTTTATTCTTTCAATTTCTCACACCAGAAAGACAGTGTTACATTTACATACGTCATTTGATACATTTCACTTAAAAATATGGTCTCAAGCCCCACACATTTAGCTAGAAATACCTCAAGTTTGTCATTTTTTATGAGTAGCACACCATTGTATAAAAATGTCACAACTTTATCCATTCATAAGTTGATTTGCATTTGGGCTGCATCCAAATTTCAGCTATTACAAACTGTGTTTCACTAAATATAGATGTGCATATATCATTGAGGCATGATGTTTTTAATTTTTTCTAGCTTTTTTTTTTGGTACCAGGGGTTGAACTCACAATCTTGCACTTACCAGTTACTTATGCCACTGAGTTAAACCCCAAGCCCTTATGCTTTTAATTCTTTCAGGAAGATACCAAGAGGAGGAAAAACTGGGTTAAATGAAACCAATAGTCCTAGTTTTCTGGGTAATCTTCACATTGTTTTTCACAGTGGTTACACCAGCCTACACTCTCACCAACAGTGGAGAACAGTTATTTTTCACCCCAGCCTTAGAAGCATTTATCATATGTTGATTTCCTACTGATACTAGTTTTCTCAGGAGATGGAATCTCAGGATTATTTTAATTTGCATCACTCAAGGGACCAGTGATGTTGACCATTTTTTCATATACTTATTTGCAATTTCTACATCATTATCTCAGAAGTATCTACTCATCTCAGAAGTCCATTTGTGGACAGGGTGTTTAAATTTGGAAGTTCTGGTTTCTTTGAGTCTTTGTATGTTTTAGACAATAATCCAGTGTCTGAGGAAAAGCAAGTAAATATATTTTTCTCACTCAGTGATTTGTCCTTTAATTCAGCTGATGATTTTATGCCTTGCAAAGCCTTTTTATTGTGAAAAAAAATCATACTTTGATTCTTTATAAAATTTTCTATGAGATCAGAGGTTTTCCATGAAGTCTACCTAGACCTATGTTTTCAAGGTCTCTAAACAAAAAGTGCATGAGATGATTTCCAGCACACACAGAAGTTTTGGAACATCACTTCAATCTGGTAAGGCTCTGTGCCACAAGCCAAATCACTGGAGGACATGCCAGAGGTCCCTGTGGGCCTATCTGTGTCACATCCAGGGATACCCAGCCTGCCAGCAGCTGTGTGCATTCTGCCTCACATATGGAAAGTGTGTGAGGTGTTTCCAGCACACAGGGAAGATTTGGCACATTTATTGGAGCCCAGAAATATAAGAACATAACAAAATGAAGGAGCAAAATGCAATCTCAAAACTCCAGCCAATCTAAGCAAGGCTAGGAGACATGGACATAGAAGAAAATGTAACCCATGGATCTGAAACTGCTGAAATGATAGCAAATGAATTAAATAAACAATGAACAATATAAGAAACAAAGACAATGCATGAAGCAGATTCAAAGAGATATACAAGAAATCAAAAATTCCATCAAAAGTTGTGAAAAACAACTCAATGAAAGTGAAGTTAAACTTTTGGACTTCAAAGACAAGATTGCATCTAGTGAACAGGAGGGGAAAAATCTTTTAAAAATAACAAGGAATCCAGAAATAAAAATTCAACAGCTGCAGGATGATGCAAAGAAAAACAACAATAAGAAAATAAGATTGAAAGCTATAAATGTAACATAAAATTTATAGGTAAAAAATCAACAATAGAAAGATAACATGTCAAAAATAAATAAATAAATGAATCAGTTAAAATCATTAACGTAAATGGTATCAATTCACCAACTGAAAGAAACAGATTTGCAGAATGGATCATGAAACAATATCCAACCATGTGCTATGTACAAGAAACCCATCTAACCCCAAAAGAAACTCATAGATTAAAAGTCAAAGGATGGAAAACAATACTTCTTACAAAAAGAAACAAAGAAAATACAGTAGTAGCTATTCTGTTTTCAGACAATGTGAATTTCAAAACAAGAATGATCCAAAGAGATAAAGAACGTCACTATATGTTAGGGTAAAACTTCAAGATTAAGAGATAAGAACCTTAAATATATATGCAAAAAATTATGAACAACCAGCTATACAAAACAAATATTAGCAGAAATAAAAAATCAAATTAGCAATAACACAATTATAAATGGAGGCCTTAACACATCATTGACACAAAGGGACAGATCAACTGGACAGAAAATCAGCAAAGAAATAACAGAACTGAATCACATCTGTGAACAAATGGACTTGATGGATGTATACAGAGTGTTCCACCCAACCACATCAGAATATACATTCATCTCAGCAGCATATGGGACATTGTCTAAAACAGACCATGTTCTAGGCCACAGAACATCCTTAAGTAAATACAACATAAATAAAATTATCCCATGCATATTATTGGATCATAGCACCAAGACACTAGAAATTAATGACAAAAGAAACTGCAAAATCCCTACAAAAAAGTAAAAATTGAATAATACACTCCTGAGCAATCAGTGGGTCACATAGGAATTTAAAGAAGAAATTTAAAAATATCCATAAACAAATGAAAATACAAATACAACTTATTGGGATGCAATGAAAGCAGTCCTCAGAGAAATATTCATTGTGGTGAATTCACAACAAATCAGGAAATCAGAATGAATACAAATAAACAATTTAATGCTTCACTTCAAACATCTAGAAAAAGAAAAACAAGCCAAGTCCAAAGCCAAAAAAAGGGAGGAAATTATAAATGTCAGATTATAAATCAATGCAATAGAGACTAAGAAAACAATACAAAGAATCAGTGAATCATAGAGTTGGTTCTTTGAAAGAATGAATAATGTTGATAAGTTCCTAGCCAACCCTATTTAAAAAAAAAGGAAAGAAAAAACTGAAATTCATGCAATAAGGAATGAAAACGATGAAGTCATTACAGACCCTGTGGAATTACAGAAGATCATGGGGCTGGGCTAGACCTGGGCCCCTCCAGTGACACCCTCCAACCCAGCAGATCATGTTGTGGGACCTGGAAACTCCAGCCAGTGATGTACATGGGTCCACACTGGACCCAGAACCCTCCCACAGCCCCTGCCTTCCAAGCAGACCATCTTGAAGGACCCAGTAATTCCAGCCAATGGCATCAGTGGGCTGGGACAGAACCATGCCCCTCCCATGTCCCCAGAGTCCCAGCCACCCAACTCAGGACCTAGGAACTCCAGCCCACAATAAGTACACCCACAGTCCCACAGCAGCCATGGGGGACTAACCCACTTCCTGGAACTAGTATTACTGTTGATCTTTGGCTCCAGACATCCCCAAAGAACCTTGGACTTGCAGTGTATTAACTATGTAGTATTGAGGAGTGACTCAGTAACCCCTCATTCAAATAGAAGAACTCAGCAGGCTTCCATCAGTGAGGTGAGTTGGCCCACAAAATAGAAATAAAGTTTACCACCTTCAGTGAGTAAACAGCAGCAATGGTGAAGCACACTCTGGAAGTTGGCCATTGGCAAACTTGTCAAGTGGGTAGGTGAGATCTCCCTCCACACAGAGAATATCAGGTAGATTGAGGAGGGTGCCAATAAGACCTCCCCAACCTGGAGAAAATTCAAAGTGCCTATGAGATACCCAGAAACACAGTAGGGCCTCAGCCAACACAAACACTATAGACAGGGAAATTTGGTGACCTGGAATAACCTGAAGATAAAGTGACAGTGGGAACTAAAAGTTGACCTACATCAATACTACTAGGCTTATAAACACAGGAAGAATATAGGACTCACACAACAGGTCCTGCAGGGTGAATTCAGGTGACTGTCCCACCTCTTCATTGTGGGACCTGGCAATCTGACAAACATCAACCTTACAGTAGGACCCCAAGGTACACACTACCAACAGTTGACACTAGTGGGATTGAAGGACCAAATATTAACCTGAAAGGGGAAAATGGCAAAATGAAAAAGCAAAATGAAATCTCAAACATGTAGTTGATCAGTAGCAAGTACAGGAGACATTGAAACAGAGGACTTCAAAAGTAATGAACCAAAAAAACAAAAGTAATGAACCAGAAAACTCTGAGAAGATAGTGAATGAAATAAAAGGACTCCATGAGGCCATAGAAGGAATCAAATTAGAATTAATCTCTCACATAAAGACAGAAATAACAATCTTAGTAAAGGAGTTGCTCAATGCACCTAGAGAAGAATTAGATTTAAAAAGTACAGGAGCTTGGGAAACCAAAACCTTGAATGAACAATTTAGAAAACCAGCAGAATTCATGAAACAAACTCAAAGAGACATCCAAGAAACAAAATATTCTATTGAAAGCTGGCAAAACCATTTGAATGAAGCTGAGGATAGAATTTAGGATGTTGAGGACAGGATCACAATTAGTGATCATGAAAGGATAGAACTTTAAAAATAACAAAGCTGCATGAAATGACAATCCAGCAGCTTCAACATGATGTGAAGTGGAACAATATAATACTAAAAGGCAGCAGTGAAGATGCAGAAGACAATAGAAATGAGATATCTAACTGATTTACAGAAGTAATGGTCAAAAATATCCCCAAAAGGGGGAAAAATCTGATATGCACATAAGTGAGGCATACAGAATGGCAAATGACACCAACATAAATCTACCCCCAGGCATATAATAATTAATGTTCAAGACTTACAGTATAAAAACAGAATACTAAAACCTGCTACAGAAAAAACACAACTCACCTATTAAGGAAAGCCTTTTAGAATCATGGCAGACTTTCAGCACAAACCTTCAAGTTAAGATGAGCTTAGAGTGAAGTATTTCAAGCCCTAAAAGAAAACAACTTTCAACCGAGACTGATGTAGCCAGCAAAACTGTCTTTCAAATTTAATGGAGAAACAAGACACTTCCATGACAAAGAACAACTGAAGAAATTCATGTCCACCAAACCAACCCTAGAAAGGGTACTGAAAGACATACTAGACAGAGATAAAAATGACCATAAGCCCCAAAACAGCAACAGAAAGAAATCTACAGGTAGCACAAGCAATTAAACAAAAGGGAAAAGCAGAAAGCAAACAACTGGAACATGACATGGCAAAGTCAAGCCAGTATGTATCACTTATATCCATAAATGTAAATATCCTCAATTCACCTATCAAAATAAATAGGTTGAGAGAATGGATCAATAAATATGATTCCACAATATGCTATTTAAAAGAAATACTTCTGAGCCAAAAGGAAACTCATAGATTAAAAGTAAAAGGGTGGAAATAGTATTACAAGCAATAGGAACTCAGAAAAAAGCATGAGTAGCTGTTCTATCTGCAGACAATGTGAATTTCAAGCCTAAAATTGTTAAGAGATAAAGTAGGTCATTACATACTTGTTAATGGAAAAATTCAAGAGGAATAACTAACAAGTATAAATATATATGCACCAAATACAGGAGCCCCCAACTATATAAGACAAATACTAATGAACATGAAAAACCAAATACACAAGAACACAATTATAGCAGGGGACAATTACAACCCATTGTCACAAAGAGATATATCAAATAGATAAAAAGTCACCAAATAAATAATAGAAATGAATCATACCTGTGAGCAACGGCCTTAGTAGATGTTTATAGGTTGCAGCTTGCCAGGCCTGGAAAAAGGTTGGGACCATCGATCCCAGCAGCTGGTGCCCGCCCAGCCCCATAGGACAATGGACTAAGCTCAGGAGGTTCTGCAGGCTTGAGTGGACCATGCACAGTGACTTTCATTCAAACAGGGGAGACAGGCACCCTGAAAGGGGAACCAGGCCAGCGCTGCCACCAAGAGGTGAATTGCAGCTCACCAGTGCATGCCCAGGAAAAGTTTGGGACCATCAATCCCAGCACCTGAGTGCCTGCCCAGCCCCCTAGGACAAGGGACAAGGCTCCAAAGGGTCTGCCGGCTTGAGTAGACTGTGCCCAGTGACCTTCATTTAACCAGGGGAACCAGGCACACTGTGTGAAGGGAGCCAAAACCACATGAGTCACAGTAGCAGAAAGTGCAGGAGGTGATTTCTGACACATCTGGGGAAAGTTTTGGAACATTGCTGGAAACACAGAAATATAGGAAAATGACAAAAGACCAAAATGCAATCTCAAACCTCCAGCCCATCCCAAGAAAGCCTAGGAGCCATGTACATAGAAAAAAATACTATCCATACACCTGAAATGCCTGAAATGATATCAATTGAAATAAAGAAGCAAGTAAGGGAAGCTATGAGGGAACTCAAATCAGAAATAATCTCCCAGATAAAAGAAGAAATGATAAAAGTAGTGAAAGATATACTAAATGGATCCAATGAAGACACAGCTAAAAAATTAGAGGAACAAACCAAAATGATAGAATCCCTTTGAACAGTTTAAGAGACAAACAGAATGCATTAAGCAGATTCAAAGAAATATACAGGAAATCAAAAACAACTCTAATGTAAGTTGCAAAAACTGCCTCAATGAAAGTGAAGATAGAATCTCAGACCTCAAAGATAAGATTGCAACTAGTGAAAAGGAAAGGAAAGTTCTAAAAATAACAAGGAATCAGGAAATAACAATTCACAGCTGCAAGATGATGCAAAGAAAAACAACATAAGTTTAATATGGATAAATGAAAAAGAATGGGACAACACAAATGATATCAAGAGGCTATTTACAAAAGTAATAGCTGAAAACTTCCCAAACATGAGTATAGAAACTGATATACAGATTAGAGAAGCACATAGAACCCCAAATAGGCATAACCAAAACAAAACTACACCCAGACCTATAATAATCAGCATCCCAGAAATCCAACATAAGAACAGAATATTAAAAGGTGTTAGAGAGAAACAACAGATCACATATAAAGGAAATAAAATCTATCAGAATCACAGCAGACTTATCAACTCAAACAATGAAGTCAAGAAGAGCATGGAGTGAAGTGCTTCAGATCCTAAAGAAAAACGACTTCCAACCCAGAATGAAGTACCCTGCAAAACTATCCTTCAAAATGCATGTAGAAATATGATGCTTCCATGAAAAAGCACAGCTGAAGAACTTTGTGATCATGAAACCAATCCTACAAACAATAGTGAAAGACATTCTAGATACACATAGGGAAAAAACACTTAGCAAAACAGACAATTAAAAAGAATGGAAAGTTAAGGTACAACATTAGAAAGATAACATGTCAAAAACAAACCAATATATGACAGTTATAACCATTAATGTAAATGACCTCCATTCACCAATTAAAAGAAACAGACTGGCAGAGTGGATCAAGAAACAATGTCCAACCACATGCTGTCTATGAGAAACCCATCTAACCCAAAAGGAAAATCAGACTGAATGTCAAAGGATGGAAAACAATACTCCATGCAACAGGAACTCAAAAAAAAGTGGGGGTAGCTATTTTGTTTGCAGACCAGATAAACTTCAAACCAAGAGTGGTCCGAAGAGATAAAATAGGCCACTACATACTAATTAAGAGAAAATTGCAAGAGGAATAGATAACAATCGTAAATATATATACACCAAATTCCAGAGCACCCAGCTACACAAAGCAAGTATTAACAGAAATGAAAATTCAAATAGCCAATAAGACAATTACAAGAGGAGATCATAACATGTGATTGACACAAAGGGATATTCAATTAGGCAGAAAATCAGCAAGGAAATACCCAACTAAATCACACCTGTGAACAAATGGATTTGATAGACGTATACAGAGTGTTCCATCCAACAGCATCAGAAGTACATGGGACATTCTCTAAAATAGACCATATACTAACCCACAGAACATATTTAAGTAAATGAAAAAGAATTGAAATTATCACATGCATGTTATCGAATTATAATGTCATGAAACTAGAAATTAATGTTAAAAGTAACTGTAAAAACCCCACAAACACATGGAAATTGAATAACACATTCTTGAGCAATCAGTGGGTCACAGAGGAAATTAAAGAATAAATTAAAAAATATGTAGAAGCAAATGAAAATACAAATATAACTTACCAGAATCTGTGGGATGTAATGAAAGCTGTCCTCAGAGGAAAATTTATTGCATTGAGTTCCCACATTAGGAAAACAGAATGAACACAAATAAGCAACCTGATATTACACCTCAAACATCTAGAAAAAGAAGAGCAAGCCAAGCTGAAAGCCAAAAGAAAGGAAGAAATTATAAAGATCAGAGCAGAAATTAATACAATTCAAAGAATTGTAACAATTCTTTGAAAACAATTCAAACAATCAATGAATCAAAGAGTTGGTTCTTTGAGAAAATAAATCAAATTGATGAGCCCCTAGCCAACCTAATTTTAAAAAGGAAAGAAGAGACTCAAATTCATGCAATACAGAATGAAAAAGGTGAAACCACTACTGACACTGTGGAAATACAGAAAACCATCAACAACCATTTCAAAAAACTCTACTCTCATAGGCTTGATAACACAGAAGAAATGAACTGATTCAAAGAAACATGAACCACCAAAGATTGACAAAGAGGATGTAAAACTGCTGAATAACCTGATTTCTATTAAAGAAATGGAAAATGCTATCAAGTCCCTACCAACAAAGAAGAGCCCAGGCACAGATGGATTCACTGAGGTATTCTACAAGAAATAAGACTTAATGCTGACACTGCTTAAACTGTTCAATGAAATTGAAAGGAAAGCAACTCTTCCTAAGTCATTCCTGGAAGCAAATATTACTCTAGTACCAAAAACTGAGAAAGATCCGACTCAAAAAGAGAACTATAGGCCAATCTCCCTAATGAACATAGATAAAAAAATTCGCAATAAAATATTGGCAAACAGGATGCAGCATATCATCAAGAAGATTATATGCAATGACCAAGTAGGATTCATCACAGGCATGCAGGGATATTTCAACATACATAAATCAATAAATGTAATCCACCATATCAATACAGCCAAAAGTAAGAATCACATGATCAATTTATAGATGCAGAAAAAGCATTTGATAAGATCCAAAACCCATTCATGATCAGAAACTTACAGAGAATTGGAATAGTCTTTACCTCAATATGATAAAGGCAATTTATGACAAACCAACAGCCAGTGTCACATTAAATGGCCAAAAACTGAAAGCTTTTACCCTAAAATCATGCACAAGACAAGGATGTCCATTATCACCACCCCTATTCAACATAGTGCTGGAAATACTAGCCAGAGGAATTAGAAAAGAGATAGAAATAGAAGGAGTAAAGATAGGAAAAGAAGTTAAATTATCATTATTTGCAGATGACATGATACTCTACATAGAAGACCATCAAAACTGCATTGAAAGACACCTGATGAAATAAATAAATTCAGCAATGTAGCTGGATACAAAGCCAATACTCAAAAATCAATAGCATTCCTATACACTATCAACAAAATCACCGAGAGAGAAATAAGAGAAGCCACACCCTTTGCACTAGTATCCAAAAAATGAAATACTTAGGAATTAATCTAATCAAAGATGTAAAAGTGTTGTACAGGGAAAATTATAATACCCTGAAGAAAGAAATCAAAGAGGAACTCAGTAAATGGAAAGACATCCCTTGTTCATGGATAGGAAGAATAAATATTGTGAAAATGGCCATTTTCCCAAAATTACTACTATTAACTCCAAAATATTACTAACATACAACATAGATTGAGAGAAATTTCTCCTAAAATTCATCTGGAACCAGAAGAGACCCAGAATAGCAAAGGGAATTCTAAGCAGCAAAGCCAAGGCAGGAGCCATCACAATCTCTGACTTGATGTTATACTGTAAAGCTACTGTAATAAAATCAACATGATACTGGAATATAAATGGACCTGAAGATCAATGGAATAGACTAGAAGATACAATTATGAGCACACTCAACTACCTTATCTTTGATAATGTGGCCAACCATATTCACTAGAAGAACAACCATCTTTTTAATAAATGGTGCTGGAAAAACTGTGTATCCATATGCTGAAAACTAAAATGAGACCCATGCCTGTCACCGTGTACTAAACTAAAATCTAAATGGATCAAACATCTAAATATTAAAACAGAAACACTAAATATGTTGGAAAGCAAAGTAGATAAAAATCTCAAAGTCATAGGGGTTGGTAGAGAATTAATGAACAAGAACCAAACTGCATGGGAAATACTTCCCAGAATGAATAACTGGGATCACGTATTATTAGAGTTTCTGCACATCTACAGAAATCTCCAGCAGAGTGAAAATAAAACCCACAAATTGAGAAAAGTCTTGGTGAACTGTGCCTCAGATAAGGACTTCGGTCTAGAACTTATAAAGAATTAAAAAAAATCAGACCCTCTAATTTCAAAGACCAACTCCAAAAATGGGCATCCAAGATGAACACACAGTTCTCAGATGAAGAAATACAAATGACAAATAAATACATGAAAAAATGTTCATCATCATTGGTCATTAGAGAAATGCAAATTAAAACCACACTGAGATTCCATCTCACTCCAGAAAGAATGGCCAGGATCACCAACAAAAAATGCTGGAGAGCCTTGGGGAAAAAGGCACATTTCTGCACTGTTGCTGGGAGTGTAGACTGTTGAAACCACTGTGGAAGTCCATCTGGAGATTCCTCAGAAATCTGGGGTTGGAGCTACCATTTGACCCAGCTATTCCACTTCTTGGCATATTCCCAGAACTGAAAACATCTTACTACAGTGATACATGTGCACCCATGTTTATAGCAGCACAATTTGTATTAGCCAGATCTTGGAAACAACCTAAGTGCCCATCAACTGAGGAATGGATAAAAATTTTTTTTCTTACTTTTATACAATGGAGTACTACTCAGCTATAAAGAATGATGACATTGAGATATTTATAAATAAATGGGTGCAACTTGAATCTATACTGATAAGTGAAATAAATGAGACTCACATTTATAAATACCATATAGTCTCCCTAGTGTAAGAAATGGTAAGAGCACAGAAGATTTATGGTAATCATTGTTCACCATTATATTGCTTTGAAGTCTTATAAAGTTTTCATTCATTGGTTGGAATGGTTGTATTATGTTTTGTTTGCTCTTAATATATGCAATGGTATGAATAGTTACTTTTAAGGAAAGACAATATGGCAGCCATAGTTGATTTAATATCATCTTGCTCTGAACTCCTACCATGCCCTTGTTTTTCTATTACCATTGGTTCTATCACATTTTGTCTTACTGGATTTTAATACATATGATAGTATAAACAAATTTTTTAAGGAAATGAGTTAATATAGTAGCCATTGTTCATCTTCAGTTATTTGGTTCAGAATGCCTTGTAATACTTTTATTCTCTTGAGTGGTTTTATTCTATTTTGTTATGTTTGACATTATTGTGTGTAAAGCTAAGCTCAACTATTTGAAAGAAAGAGATATGATAGCTAGTGTTAATATCTAATTGTGTTGTTGTGAAGTGCATGTTGTTTACATTGTTTTGTGATCTGCTTAGCTCTGTCCTCTTTTTTAATTCTCTTTAATATAAAAATAAAAATTATAAAATAAAGAAATCAGTAGTATATCTTAGTTATCTTTCATATACACACACACACACATTCTTTTCCCTTCCTTTTCTCCTTTCACCTATTCCAGTTGAGCTTTCCTTTTAAGCAGTTTCTTTCACTTTCACAAAATCTATTGCTGATTTTGAATTTTATTTGCTTTTCTTGTTTGTTACACCAAAATGACAATATGATGTTTTAATATGATTTATTTAACTTACAATTATGGTCTCCAGTTGTATACCTCTTCCTATAAAAGCCTCGATTTTATCCTACTTTATCACAGAGTAGTACTCCATTTTACAAAATCACATATTTTTTATTCATTTATTAGTTGATGGCAATTTGTGTAATCTCCAAGATTTAGCTATTATAAATTGTGCTGTTATAATTATGGGTGCACATATGTCATTGTGGTACACTGTTTTGTTATTTTGGGAAATTATCCAGAAGTGGATTAGCTGAGTCAAATGGGACCTGTAATTGTAGTTTTATTAAAGAATCTAGAAAATGGTTGCACCAGTGTACACTACCAACAACAGTGAAAAATGTTTCCTTTTTCCACCACAGGTCTGCCAATATTGGTTACGGGTTGATTTCTTGGTGATAACAATTCTTTCAGGAATGAGATGTTGTTTTAATTTGGATTTTTAGAATGACCAATGACATTGAACATTAATTCATGGATTTGTGTGCTATTTGTATTTCTTATCTAGGAAGTGTATATACATCTCAGATGTCCATTTTTGGATTGTGCCTTTGAATTTTGGAGGCCTGATTATTTTCAATTTTTTATGTTCTATGTACAAATGCTTTGTCTGAGGGACAGTGGATACATTCCCATTCTGTGGGCTGACTTTTTATTCTGTTGTTTTCATTGATGTGCAAAATCTTTTTAATAAGATGGGATTCCAGTTGTTGATTCTTTTAAGTGCTTTCTATGCAGTTTGGGTTTTTTTCATGAATTCTTTGCCTAGCAATATGTCTTCAAGATTTCTACTTACCCTGTCTCCTGGAAAATTTAATGTTTCTTCTTTAATATCGAGATCTTTGATTCACTTTGACTTTAGTGTAGTACATGACAATAAATATGGATCTAGTTTTAGTTTTTGTCTTATTGAAAGCTAGTTTTTCCAGCATCACTTATTAAGGAGGCTGTCTTTCTTCCAGTGAACATGTTTGGTCCCTTTGTCAAAGGGGAGGTGACTGAATGTTTTTGTAATTGTTACTGTATCTTCTAATCTATTTCTCTGATCTTCATGTCTGCACTTTTGCCAGTAGTATGCTGATTTGTAGCTTTGTAATACAACTTCAAGTCAAGGATTTTGATGTCTTCTTCCTTGCCCTTGTCACCCAGAGTTGCTTTTGCTATTCTAGGTCTCTTCTAGTTGCAGATAAATTTTAGGAATGATTTCTCTAGATCTGTAAGGTATGCTAATGGTATTTTGATTAGAACTGCATTATATCTGCATAAAAATTTTTGGAGAATGGTCATTCATTCATTTGGAGAATGTTTATTCTTCATATCCATGAACAAGGAGCATCTTCCCATTTCTGAGATCGTCTTCAATTTCTTTTTTCACAGTAATGTAATTTTCAATGTATACATCTTTTACTTCCTTTGTTGGAGTGATTCCTAAGTATTCCATTTATTTATGTGGTATTGTGAAGTGTGTGGTTTCCCTTATTCTCTTTAGCAAGTTTGTTGTTTGTGTACAGGAATGCTATTGATTTCACATGTTGACTTTGCATCCATCTATAATTTTTGTTATTAGATGTAGGAATCTTTCAGTGGAATTTTGGGGATCTTTTATGTAGAGTATCATGTCATCTGCAAATAATGGTAATTTTTATTCTTTCTTTTCTATTCTTACTCCTTTTATTTCTCTCTATTTTCTAATTGTTCTGGCAAATATTTGCAGAACTGTATTAAATAGGAGGAATGATAGTGAAAATCCAGGTCTTTTTCCTGATTTTAGGTGGAAAGCTGTTAGTTTTTGTCCATTTAGTAAGATGTTGGCTGTTGGTTTATCATATATGACTTTTATTGTTTTGAGATAAAGACCATCTATTTTGATTTCCCATAGGGTTTTATCATGCATGAATATTGTACTTTATCAAAACCTTTTTTTTTGTGTTTCTCAAGATGATCATATGGTTCTTGTCTTTGGTTCTATTGATATGGTGTGTTATGTCTTTTGATTTGCATAAGTTGAACCATCCCTACATTTGTGGGATGAATCTCTCTTTGGTATGGTGTGTTCTTGATGATTTGCTGCATTCTGTTTGCTAATATTTTATTGAAGATTTTTGCATTGATGTTCATTGGAAAGATTAGAATGTAGTTCTCTTTTTTGGTTGGGTCTTTCTCTTGCATTGGTATTAGGATAACACTTACTTCCAGGTGTAAGGAGAATTCCCTCCCTTTCAACTTCTTTGTAGAGTTGGAGGAGTGTTGCACTAAGACTTTTCCTAAATTTATTATAGAATTCTGCAGTGAAGACCGAGCTTTTCTTTGTTGGTAAAGTTCTAATTACATTTTCAATTTCATTAAATGAAACTGGGTTATTCAGCAATTTTACATCTTCTTGATCCATCTTTGGTAATTCATGCATTATGAGGAATCTATCCATTTGTTATGTGTTATCAACCCTATGAAAGTAAAATTTTTTGAAGAATTTATTGATAATCTATATTTACACAGAGTCTTTATTGATTTCACCATTTTCATTTCTTATTGCATGAATTTGAGTTTTTCTTTCCTTTTATTGACAAGATTTCCTAGGGGTTTGTTGATTTTGATTACTTATTGAAAAAATCAACTGTTCAATTCATTAACTGTTTTTTTTTCTTAGTCTCTATTGCATTAATTTCTGCTATGATCTTTATAATTTTCTTCCTTCTTGGGCTTTCTTTTATCTTTCCCTCTTAATTTTCTCCTTTCCCCATCCCAGTTTTCTTTTTATTCTGAGGATTTTATTTCCCCTTCATTTTGTAAATATTTATTGTATATTTTGGATCTTATTTATTCAGGTTTTTTTTACTGTAGAGAGACAATATATTATAGAGAAACAATACAGTAGAGAGACACATGCAAGACTATTTTATTTCACTTATAAGTATGCACTTGTGTTGCATCCATTTACCAATGAAAGCCTCAAGTTTCTCCTTCTTGAATTTATATTATTTTAAAATTTTATTTAAAGAGGGGGGAAGCAAAACAGAAAAAAGGGTAGAAACAATACAGAATTTCAAAAAAAATAAACAGTAAGAAATCACTATTTGATACATTACATATTGTCTTCTTGGATATAGTTGTTCAAGTTATTAAATTAAATTGTCTTCTTGGATATAGTTGTTCAAGTTATTAAATTAAAGCATACATTCAAACAGTGAGGCTGCAAACATTTCTGTTCACCAATCCAACAAAAACTTAGTAACATGGTTATCAATGCTACACACTTAAGTATACATACAGTTATCTCTTTTAGAGCACTTTCTTTTCCTCCTCTTTTTTTTTAAAATTTTTTTATTTAAACAAAAAATTTTGAAACAGAAAGATGGTAGAAACAGTACAAAATCTCAAAAACAAAACAAAACAAAAACAAAAATAGTAACCAGTAAAAAATCACTAGTTGATAATTGCATACTTTCCTCTTAGATGCAGTTGTTCATGCCACAAAAGTAAAGTCCACAAAGTGGACATCCAAACAGTGAGACTGCAGTCAGTTTTGCTCATCCATCCAACTAAAACTTTAGCAACATCGTTAATTCCACACACTCAAACATACATGCAGTTATATCCTTTAGAATACTCTCTTTTCCTTTTTTTCTCTACAATAATTTAATCCATTCTTGTAAACTACTTAGAAATTCTACACATGTATAAGTCTCTACACATATACCTAGCCTTTCTGTATTACAGGGAGAAACAAATCAAAAAAGTCAGCAATACAAATTCCTAGAGAAGCACAAAATGAAAAGAACATACAAAAACACAACACTAGGTGATCTATGGTAGTCATGATGATGTCTCCTGTTATTTTCAATAAAATTGTCTATATCATCAAATATAATATAAATAGCATTGCTTTACACTGCTAATAAAATCTAAACATTGGAGACATTATAGGACTTCAAAGGCAGTTAACAATCAAACCAGAGTGGGTATCCTATTGAATCCTGTCATCTTCAGAGTAGTTGCCCCTACTCTCAGACTCAACACTCTCAAGCATACCAGATTCAAATAAAATCAGTCAAGATAAAACAGTGATATAACCAATCTTCTCTGTCTTCTCTCTGCCATGCTATTTTTCTGTCATTATTTGTTTACTTTTCTCCTTCATTCCACTGTCTGCCCCTTTCTTTGAGGCCTTTCTGCCATTATTCCTGGAACACTGGTGATTTTCTTCTCTCTCTCTGGAATGTCCTTCAGTATTCTTTGCAGGGTTGAATTGTTGGTCACAAAACCTCCCAGTTCCTCTTTGTCATGGAAATATCTTGTCTCTCCATTAATTTTGGAGAGAGTTTTGCAGGGTACATTATTCTGGGTTGGAGGTTATTTTCCTTTAAGGCTTGGAATATTTCACTCTAAACTCTTCTTGATTTGATGGTTTGCATTGAGAAGTCTGCTGTGATTTTGATGAGTTTTCCTTTATAGGTAATCTGTTTCTTTTCTCTGACTGCTTTTAATATTCTGTTCCTGTGATGGATTTCTGGGATCCTGATTATTATATGCCTGGGTGTAGATCTGTTTGGGTTGCAGCTGGCTGGAGTTCTATATGCCTCATTTATCTGAATTTCACTTCCATTAACTATGTTTTGGAAGTTTTCCTTAATTATTTCTGTGAATAGACTTTTTATTTCATTTGTATTTGTTGCTGCATCTTCATTCACATATTTCATTCTTAGGTTATAAATCCTCTTGTCATCTTCTAGCCTTTGCATCATTGCTTCCTGGCTCCCTGTTATTTTTAAGAGATCCTTCCTTTCATGATTATACATTGTAAATCTATCTTCAAGTTGTGAAAGTTTTTCTTTAGTTTCTGTTAAAAGGTTTTGCCAGCTTTCAATGGAGTTTTTAATTTCTTGATATTCTCTTTGGATCTGTTTCATATATTCTAGGTTTTGTTTATATTCTTCATCAACGGCTTCTCTCCTTTATCTGGGTTCCTCTATTCTTTCATTTGTGTCTACTTGAGGATTACCCAGGACTTCTTTTGTTAGTCTTCTTATATCTTGCTTCACCTGAGTTAGAATTTCAGATTTAAATTCGACAATGAGGTCACAGATATATTTCTTTATTTCCACTGAGGTTGTCTCTGACATTACAGGTTTGCTGCTCTCAACCTCCTCTGCATTTACCTCTGTTGGACTCACTTTCCCTGGTTCCACAGTTGGGGACCTTTTGCTCTTTCTCTGTCTTGTCATGTTTTTGGCCGCCTTCAGACAGATGGGTGGTGGAGGTCTCTGGGCCTTTCGTTTTGCTTACACTTTTTCTGCAGTGCACTTGTTACAGAAGTACCGCCCCCCAGTCTGCTGTAGATCTGCAAGTTGCACACTGAGTGCTGACTCCTCCCCCTATGCCAGTCAACCAGTTTATGCTTCAACAAGTTTGTGTGCTCCCTGGGGATGCCAATGGCCCAGAAAACCCTTGTCCCTGGCTATTGGGTTTCAACCAGGGGCGTGGCCCTGCCCGAGCAAATCCCACCAATCTGCTTTGGACTAGGAGTCATCATCAGATGCTGCCTTGGGTTTTGACCAAGCTGGCCCTGCCCAACTCCAAAATGTTGCCCAGCCAGTCCTCCTGGTTTGGAGAATCCAGTTCCCATTGCTCACCAAAGTTCGTGCAGCTCAACTGGCTGTTTCCACTCCCTGTCTCAGTGCTTCCTCCAGCCAAGGGTCTGGAGCTCACCAACTCCCACTCTTGGCAGGGCTGTGATCTCAACTCTATCGTGAGTCACCTGACTTAAAGACATGCCGGTACAGTGATTGGGGCTTGCCTAGCTCCAGCCCTCTGTCTGTGGTTCTTTTTCTTCTTTCTTTTTTTTTCCTCAGTTTCTTCCTGGGTCATGCAACACTTTTTGGGTCTCCTCTTGTCTTGCTTTCTCCATTATGCCAGATTCCAGCATTTGAGTTGTTTTTATTTATTTTTTTCCTCAGAGAGGCTCTCTTATCATGCCACCACTCAATTGGCCATCTTGCAATGCCCCTGTCTAGAATTTATAAAGAATTAAAAATATCAGACCCCCAACATTCAATGACTCAATCCAAAAGTGGGCATCCAAGATGAACACACAGTTCTCAGATGAAGAAATTTGAATGGCAAATAAATACATGAAAAAATGTTCATCATCATTGATCATTAGAGAAATGAAAATTAAAACACACTGCCATTCTGTCTCCCAAAAGAAAACTACCAGGGCCAGGGTCAAGAAAACTACCAACAACAAATGCTGGTGAGGCTGTGGGGAACAAGGAACTCTTCTGTATTGTTGGTGGGAGTATAGACTGGTGCAACGACTTTGGAGGTCAGTCTGGAGATTACTTAAAAAGATGGGGTTGGAAGTCCCATTTGACCCAGGTATTCCACTTCTAGGCATATTCCCAGAAGAACTGAAAACATCATACCAGAGTGATATATATGCACCCATGTTTATAACAGCACAGTTTGTAATAGCCAGATCTTGGAAACAACCTAAATGCCCATCAGCTGAGGAATGGATAAAAACATTGTGGTACTTTTATACAATGGAGTACTACTCAGCTATAAAGAATGATCACACTGAGATATTTATAAATAAATGGATGCAACTTGAGTCCATACTCATAAATGAAGTACATCAAACTCACATGTATAAATACTGTATAGTCTCCCTAGTGTAAGAAATGGTAAGAGTACATAAGATTTTATGGTAATCATGCTTCACCATTATATTGCTTTGAAGTCTTATGCTTTCATTCATTGCTTGGAATGGTTTTATTCTGTTTTATCTTATTATATGTGATGGTATGAATAGTTACTTTGAAGAAAAGACAATATGGCAACCATTGCTGATTTAATATCATCTTGTTTTTAAGTCCTAATAAGATTTTGTTTTTCTATTACCACTTTTTCTATCATGTTGTGTCTTACTGCATTTTAATATGTATGATATTATAAACAAAATTTTTATGGCAAGTGAGAATATAGTAGTCATTGTTCATCTTCTGTTATTTGCTTCAGAGTTCATTGTAATACTTTCATTCTCTTGAGTAGTTTTATTCTATTTTGTTATGTTTGACATTATTGTGTGTAAAGCTAAGCTCAACTATTTCAAAGAAACAGACATTATTCTATCTACTGTTATTATCTGATTGTCTTGTTGTGAAGTGCTGTGTTGCTTACATTGTTCTGTTCTGATATGCTTAGATCTGTCCTCTTTTGTTTTATTCTCCTTAAAATAAAAAAATAAAGAAATCACTGGTCAATAAATAAATGGAAGATAGAGTAAAGGATGTCTTATTTATTACAGACTTATCAATACATTTATACACTGTAATGGAAGAAAAGTGAAACAATGAAAGCAAAATATAAATGAATTTTATGATGTATACTTTTACTTTAGATTAAAAATTCTATATGAAAAATTTTCACAGCAATACCAGTAAATCTCTTCAAAAATAAGTACTTGGATGACCAAATTTTCCTTTACAAAACATGTAAAATATTTTTGAAATAGTGGAAAGTTGTATTACAATATATGTAAATGATAAAACACAAGCCAAAATATTTTTGTACAAATTTTTTTGTAACAATATTTTACAAAATATGTAAAATATTTTTGAAATAATGGAAAATTTTATCACAACATATGTAAATGATAAAACACAAGCCATAATATATTCCTATGGAAATATATGAAATATAATCAATTCAACTGTGCGGGACATTGGGGCTTGCTATAAGACTGTGAGTTTGGGTTTGAATTTTCACCATTGTTCTCAGGATGGTGAGGCCAGCAGGAAGAGCATAAGAAAACTATCCATTGGTGAATGGATGTCCAGAAGACCTTGATGTCCAAGACTACAGCCAGATCCTGGGAGTTTGAGCATGCGTGCCTTTGGAAGGCAGAGTAATCAGTGAGGCCAGCAATGTAGAAGCATCTGAAGCAACCAAGGAGCCACTGGTTGGACTCTGGAGAACTGCACCAATAGAAGATCAGTCCCATGCCCTTCATCCATATACCATGCTCAGCTTCATACCCACTACATTTCTGGGATTTAATGGGGATACTATCACAGAACTGTAAATACCAGAGGTATTTTACTACTTTTATTGACTCCTCTCTGTTAGATTTGCTATCCTTTTTGTGTCTGGTTGAACTCTTTGTTTTCTTATTTGGTGTTTATTTTTATGTTCGAAATTTTTTCTGTTTCTCCTCTCACTCATCTCCTTTTTCTTTCCTTCTCATTTTTCTTTTGCATTTTTTTTCTCACTTTCTTCTAATTTTCACTGTTTAGGTTTCCTAACTTCTTTTTCATTATTTTCTATTGATCTTCCATTTTTCATCAAATATTTCTTGACTTTTAACTATCAATTGTGTAATCATTTTATCTGTCCTTTCTGATTGCTCTGAATTCTATTTTAATTTCTCCTTCCTGTGTGCTCCATTTTACTAAAACCATGGTGATTGCCCTTTGACCTCCAGCCTTCACACTATTATATCTGAACTCATTCATCACTGTATCCTGTATGCTACCCATCTTAACTCCCCTGCCTCCCACAGAGGGTAAATTTTTTCCACCAAGGGTAAAGTCACTGCATATAAGTGCATGGCATATATTTGATTTTTTATATATAACCTTAGAATTTTCTCCTGAGAATTGAGGTAGCAGATTAATGATTACCATATTTTGTCAATAGTTAAGCTCTACTTGAAACTATTGTTATTAACTGTACTGTTTTAGCCAGGATTTTGTACATGGTATAAATAGTTTCTTCCATGCAACACTATGCTTGTAAAGGTTCACAATCATCACCACAAACCACTACCAAAGGATTTGAAGCTAAGCCAAAGAGTAATTTTTTATACTTTGCAAACTAGGAAGGTAAGTTCTTGGGATAAATCTAATCACATACATCTAGAAGACAACCCTGAAGGACACAAGTGATAAAACTGTATATCACAAGAAATTGGCAAGCATCCACAAATAAAACAAAATAAAATGAAAAAGAGAAAATAGAAAATTACAGGACACAGAAGCAAAAAGCAACCCCAGATTCCACACACCCAGGGCAATTGCAAAACTCCATGAGATAGATGAAATTGGGAGGCAAACACAGGAACATTCTGAATGATAAAAATGGAAGGGGAAAAACAGTTGGAGAAGGCTATAGATAAAACAATCTCTAAGGTACAAAAAAGGTCATTTTTAAAATCAAAGAAGGTAGAGAAATCACATATAAAGTATAGATAATCCTAGAAAAATGATAGTATCAAAAAATGCTCAACATAGAAAAGAAATGGAAGCCATAAAAGAGAGCCAAAAAATCTACAAACTAAAATCTCCATTCAAATTATATGCCAAACATTCAAAGAAGGATAGGGTAGAATTTCATATCTTAAATACACAATTGAAGATAGTGATCATGAAAAGAAAGATATATTAAAAATCAAAAGAAGTCATAAAGAATTGATCCAACAGATACAAGTTGAAGGAAGGAAGAAAAGCATAAGTTTGAGGAGGAGCTAAAGATGGCTGATCAGTGAGCAACAAAATACAAAGACTCTCAGGAGAAACAACTTGTATGAAAGTATAAAACATCCTAGAGAGATCCAGACAGAGGGAGATGGATCCACTTGACACAAGAAGAAATTAAAATGTAAAAAAGCTCATAAAACACATCGGGACTACAACTGGAATGGCTAAAAATTATGGGACACAGCATTTTCACTGCAACCCACCAAGTTTGTGCTGGTCTGAATGTGCCCCAGCTTGAGTCTGTGCTGGCCTGACACAGCTGCCCAAACTCCTTCTTGCCACCACTCATAGGAGCCATGGAAGTGCTGAAGTTGGGGGCTGGTGAGCTCAATGAAAAGTGGAGCTGGTGAAGGGACCTTAATTAATCCATGGTCAGTGCTGAGAATGAGACCCCCCCTTATGGGAAGGGCATGACAAAATGGGCGATATGTTGGAATCAGGCAGGAGGAGCCTGAACTGGGAGTGACAGTGACTTCAGTTGGATGCTTCCTCCCCAGAACAGATTCATGGGATTTGCTAGGACTAGGTCACACCCCTGGCCAGGAACCAAAGAGCCATCCCAAATCAATTCCCTGTGCCAGCACACACTAACTTGTTCAAGACCCTTGAAGTTTGGCTGGCCCTGTGGGGAGGGGCAGGCATACACAGCCCCTGTTTACATCTTAGTGACAAGAGCAGGCAGGGAAGGGCAGAGGGCTCTCACCAGCATGCTTCAGAGGAACTGTGGACAACAAGGAAGGGGGCTGGGACCTGCACTGTACAACTGTGTGGAGGAAGCTGGTACCATAACAGAAGAGAGAGGCAAGTGGAGGCCTCCAGTCAAGAACCCTGAGAGCAATGATCCAGAAGGGGGAAAAACAAGGAAGACTGAGGGCAACAAACATGTAACATCAGACATGGCTTCAATGGACATTAAGAGATATCTTCGGGACCTTGTAGATAAGCCCAAACTGAAATATTAAATCAGGTAAAGCAAGATATGAGTAGAGTAATAAAAGAAATGCTCTCAGGAAGATACAGATGGAAGAAGGGAGGAACACAAAAAAGGAGAGAAACATTTGATAAAGAATACAAAGAAAATATAGAATACATGAAGCAGATTCAAGCAGAATACCAGGAAATTAAAAACTCCATTGAAAGCTGGCAAAACTTCTTAAAAGAAAATAAGGATAGACTATCAAAACTTGAAGACAAGTTTGCAATGTGTGATCATGAAAGGAAAGATCCATTAAAAATAACAGGGAAACAGGCAGTAACAATGCAAGGCTAGAAAATGACAAGAGAATCTACAATATAAGAATAAGAAACATGAATGAAGAAGCAGGAACACAAACAGGTGAGTTACAAATGCTATTCAGAGAAATAATAAAGGAATATTTCCCAAGCCTGGGAAAAGAAAATAACATTTTTTTATGTGAGGCATACAGAATTCCAGCCATCTACAACCAAAACAAAGCTACACCCAGACATATAATAATCAAGATACCAGAAATTCAATATAAAAACATAATATTAAAAGCCATCAGAGAAAAGAAACAGATTACCTATAAAGGTAAGCCCATCAGGATCATGGCAGACTTCTCAAAACAGACCATCAGATCAAGAAGAGCTTGGAACAAAGTATTCCAAGCCCTGAAAGAAAATAGCCTCTAGCCCAGATTGATGTACCCTGCAAAACTGTCACTAGAAATTAATGGAGAAACAAGATTCTTCCATGACAAAGAGGAACTGGGCGAGGTTGTGGACACCAATCCAACCCTATAGAGAATACTGAAGGACATTCTAGAGAGAGAGAGAAAAAAATACCAGGATTTTAGGAATAGTGGCAGAAAGGCCCCAATGAGTGGGCCAGGCAGTAGAATGAAGGAGAAAACTAGACAAACAAAGGCAGAAAAATAGCATAGCAGAAATGAGGCATAGAAGGATGGCCAGAATCTCTAACATAGATGGCCTTGATACAATATATTGTTCATAGTGCACTGGGATTTAAAACCCAGATTACTCACACTACTCTGTTTAGATGTATTATATCCTGTTGCAGGCATTCTACCTGTACTAGATTTGAGGGCACAGACTGTTATCCCAAAAATAACAGGATATAGTATGGTAATCATCCTTAATTTCCCATTAACTTAACCTAAATCTCTGTAAAACCTACACTGTTTTACCATGACTGATCATAATTCAATCTTGTTTGTTAGATCACTGTTTTGTATTGATAGATTTTATTCAAAGCTATTATGATTGATAGTATCAAGTCTGAGGGTATAGGCAACTGCACTTAAGATGCCAAGTTTCACTACAATATGCACTACGGTGTGATTATTACCTGCCTTTGAAGTTTTATACTGTCTACAATGTATTATTTTTACAAATATTGTTATGTGCTGCTATATTCAGTTATACTGCTATATTCAATTATTCCTGATGATATAGACAATTCTATTGAACATAATAAGAAACAACACAGTAATCATTGTAGACCACCTTGTACTGTGGTTTTATATGACTTTTTGGTTTCATGTTTTATAGGAATTTGTTTTGTTTTGTCTTGCTAAGTTTTGTTTTTCCCTCTAATACAGAAAGGATAGAAATACATGTAAAGACTCATGTGTGCATAGCTATTTACACTCTCACTGTTTGAATATCTACTTTGTATGCTTTAATTTTGTAACTTGAACAACTATTTCTAAGAGGACAATATGTAATTCATCAACTAGTGATTTCTTATTGTTTATCTTTTTTTGAAATTCTGTATTTTCTCTACCCTTTACATTCTTTTGTTTATCTTTAAGTAATAAAAAAATTGTGAAAAAAGTTTGATGGGAGTCAATGAGAAATGTGGTGACAACACAGATGACATTAAAATAAAAGAACTTCACAAATGATGGTAGACAAGTATCCAATGTGGATAAAGAATTTGACATACAAATAAATGGTGCTTAGAGAAAGCCAAACAGCTCTAACCCAAATAAAACTACACTAAGTTATATAATAACAAAGATTCCTGAAATTAAGCAAAATAACAATATTAAAATGAAAAAAAGAAAATACCCACCCTTACAGAAAAGACCATCAGAATTCTTGCAGATTTCTCCACACAAAATTACCATCTAAAAGAACTTTTCCAGTCCTGAAAAAATAACAACAGCTTCCAAACGATGTTGATGTATCTTGCAAACATATCTTTTAAAACTAATGGAGAAATAAGACACTTCCATGACAATGAAAAATTAAAGACATCATGACCTCCATACCAACTCTAAAAATAATATGGAGAAATGTACTATACCAAGACAAAAATGACCACAATTCCAAAAACTACACAAATATATCACCAATCCGGGCAAGCTGTTAAATAGAGGGGGAAAAAAGGGAACCAACAATGGGAAAATATTAAAGATAAACCTATACATATCAGCTATGACCATCAATGTAAAAGATCACAATTCACCAATTAGCTCTGTCTAGTATGTCCTTCAGTACTCTTTCTAGGTTTGGTTTGGTGGACATGAATTTCTTCAGTTGTTCTTTGTCATGGAAGTATCTTGTTTCTCCATTAAATTTGAATGAAAGTTTTGCTGGGTACATCAGTCTGGGTTGAAGGTTGTTTTCTTTCAGGGCTTGAAATACCTCACTCCAAGCTCTTCTTTACTTGAGGGTTTGTGCTGAAAAGTCTGCCATGATTCTAATGGGCTTTTCCTGATAGGTGAGTTGTGTCTTTTCTCTGACAGATTTTAATATTCTGTTTTTATGCTGTATGTCTGAGATCTTAATTATTATGTGTCTGGGTGTGGATTTATGTTGATTGTGACTGTTTGGTGTTCTATATGCCTCACTTATCTGCATATCAGATTCTTTCCCCATGTTTGGGAAATTTTCTGCTATTATTTCTGTAAATACTTTATGTATGTCATTTGCTTGCACTCCTGTATCTTTGCTAATGCCCATTATTCTTATATTGTTGCTCTTGGCATCATCATGAAGCTTCTGGATTGTCATTTCATGCTGGTTTGTTATGTTTAAAAGTTCTATCTTTTCCCGATCACTAACTATGATCTTGTCCTCAAGGTCTGAAATCCTATTCTCAGCTTCCTTTATGCAGTTTTGCACGCTTTCAATAGAATTTTTTATTTCTTGGATGTCTCTTTGAGTTTGTTTCTTGAATTCTGCTTGTTTTCTATATTGTTCATTCAAAGTTTCAATCAGTTTCCCATGCTCATGTACTTTTTTCTCTAGTTCTTCTTTAGCTGCATTCAAAAACTCCTTTACTAAAGTTATTTCTATCTTTTCATGGGAGACTACTTCTAATTTGATTTCCTCTATAGCCTGATGCAGTTGTTTTTTTATTTCACTGGCTACCTTTTCAGAGATTCCCAGTGTGTTACTTTTGGGGTCCTCTATTTCAGTGTCTGCTATACTTGCTTCTGGTGAACTATATGTTTGAGACTGCATTTTGCTTTTTCGTTTTGTCATTTTCACTCTGCCTGGTGTTTTCTATGTGTAGGAGGGGATCACACATGCTCTTTTCAGACACACCAAAGTCTTACAGTTAGTTGGAGGGGGTTTTACTACTGGCCCTATTTATCTCCTGTACACCTCTATTTTAGGGGCATACTCACCACATTGATACAGTCAATGTAGTGTAACCCAAAGTTCACATCTGGGAGCAAAGTTCCAAATTTTCTCACAGTACCTGGATCCTGCTGAGATCTTCTTATGTTCCAGGTGGGAGGGTGGGCCCATCTGTAGCAGTCCAGAGCAGTTTTCAGTCTTGGGCGGGCCTCCTCAAAGTTCCCGGTGGTAGTGCAGGCCCACAGTGGAGGTTCTGGGTAGCCTACCCCTGAGGCAGGCTTGCGCTGAGTTCCAGGTGGCAGAGTGGGCCCTTGGTGGAGTTTCCAGGCAGCTTACCTCTGATGCAGGCTTCTGCTAAGTTCCCAGTTGCCAGAGTCCAGCTGCGGCAGGGCTCAGTGGTCCCAAAGGTGGCCAGGGAGTTGGCAAGTGAGAGACAGAAGACACTGCACTCCAGGATGTGAGTGAATCTGAATCTATTTTATTTTTAGAAGCTGGAGTATATATTTGCTAACTTTTGGCAGTAACTTAAACCCCAAGCAGGAAGCATCCCAGGCTTAGGGCCAGGCATGATAATCTTAAACAATATGTGTTAATTAACTTTTTTCACCTTTGTAACACTTTAATCTTGTTACTTAATTAGCTTGGGAAATGTAAACCGACACACTGTGGATGCCCACAGGAGGGAGAGATGGAGTGGCAGCTGTGAAGCTATCATGCCGCTCCCTACATCTCCTCCCTTATCACTTTATAAGAGTATGGCAGGCCCTGTGAGGACAGCACCTGTCTTGGGTCAAGGACTCTTCATATGAACCCAACCAGGCCTTACCCGTCATGGGCCTGCAGGACAGCAATTGGTCCTGTGCCTGTCTTAGGCAGCTGGTCGTGTAACATATGTGTCCTAGTTGCCCGTCTTTGGCTGCCTGTCCAGTGTCTCAGGGCAGTTGTCTCACAGGAATTTTGTAAATCCTCCTCCATGAGCTCTTTCATTTAAAGCTTTTGTATTAACTCTCTCATACTACTCACAGAAGGTAAAATTTCACAATTAGTTTTCACAAAGGGGTTATCTAGAGGGTTTCTAGTAACTCCTCTGGAGTTTCTATTTTCGATTTCATATTGAGTATTACATGAAAATATATATATGTGAATTACACAAATTACAATTATCAGTACAAAACATTCCAAGATCCCCAC